>ML298570.1:0-34416 GCA_005239495.1 Nicotiana undulata | reverse complement strand
AATGAGCCAAACAACATTTACAAAATAAACTCTTTTGTAAACCTAAGGACTAACTCTAATCCCCTTGTGGCAAACTAGCCTCTAGCTAATTGCGACAAACTTCAAGTTAACTCTAACTTGAACACTGTGTACCTATTACAATTGCTTCTAGATAAAGCTGAAAGATACAATTTGTAATCACCTACTACAAACAACTAGACTCAAAAGATAACATATGGAACTGGTTCTTCGAGTTGGTTCAAGTAGCTTTTGAGTCGCACAGGGAATCTTCACATGAACTGCTTGCAAAATTGCTTTGATAATTTTGCTCTCAATTCTTGTTTCACTTCTGTGTTTGTGCGCAACTGTTCCGCAAGAATACTTTGACAATTTATAGGAACAGTAGTTGAGACGTTGAAGTAGAATACTGATGCAACTCTTCCTTGGTGGAAGAGTTTGAGTTGATCTCAACTTCCTTTATCCTCCTCTATCTTGATTCTGTCCTATCTGAATACGAAGTCCATCTCCCTATCAATTTGTAATCTTTTCTCTTAGGAGATAACCCCTTTATTCAGAGTTGATGTTTATCTCCTGTGTGTGAACTCTTCTCGTGCCATTTAGTCTGCATGTCTGTGTATGCCCTGATGGACCTGGTTCAACTGTGAGAACATTTGTCATTCTTAAAAATCATTCAGTGACTTGATTCAACAAATTCCCTTTTTTGATGATGACAAACTCTGTGCTTAAACCTGCAGACACTTCAATCCAACATGGACACTTTTTATAGCATTAAGCATTTATCATAGAGAACCAAGTTCATTAGGTTATAAACATCACAATTTTTCATAAAGCACATATTCCCCCTTTTGTCATCATCGAAAAGTTACAAAATGATAAACTTACCAGAACTTTAATAATTACTCATGGCCATTGAGGCAACTGCAGGTGCAAATCATGAATTAATCACCAAAAGAAACCAAAAAATGTAAGCTATTTATGAATTTGAGATAAAGTCAAGAACAAAATAGAACAATTCATTGATTTGATAATTGTTCATGCACCAAACACAAAAATAAATAACAACAGTCACATCCATGAGCAAAAAAAATAGAAAGAGACAAAACAATCCCAAATTGGGTCATAGAGGGATTTTGGAGGGCACTAGACACCTAAGGCTGGGAAGGGGTAGAGGTTGGGTTCTTTGCTTGAAGAAGGGAGAGCATCTGTTGCAGTACACCCTCATTCTTCTCCTTTTCCTTTGCTAATTCAGCTTTGAGAGCATCCCGCTCAGCTTCAACCTCTGTAAGGCGAGTCTTCAAACGAAGGATCTCAGCATCCTTAACCTCACCTTCATGCACAAGCGTCCTGACCTTGCTAGTCACAGGCATTTTCCTTGATGAACCAAGTTCATCCTCAGGGACATTCACAATATAGTCACAGGTCAGCAACGTGTTCTTCCCAAAATAGTCCTTAGCAGTCACCATTTCATCCTTCTTCGCAGGCACCTTAAAGTGAGCAAGCACAGTAGTTAGGATGAACCCATACGGTATAGCATGTGCCTTGGAGCCATTCACAACCATGTCCAGTAGTTGAATGATGAAAGCAGGACAATTAACTTGTCGACCACTGTACAGGCACTCCATGAGAATGAGATCCATGTAACTTGTAATGTGCCTTCGCTCTTGCCTGGGCAGTAGGCACTTAATCACAAACTCAAATATCAGTTTGTGTTGCGGCCTCATCTCACTTTTGAACACGCCCTAGGCTCCATCTCCTGCTGATTCTCACTGAAAAACCTTGTGATTTGAAGGGCGGAAGGGAGTCCATCTAATCTTGTCCACCTCTGCCTGGTGTAGTCATCATAACCCTCAGAAGGGATACCAAGTATCTCCCCCAGCTCTTTGGAATTAGAGGAGATCTCAACTCCCTGTACCCTAGTAGAAACCCTTCCATCTTTGTCCTCCGCATTAGCCATAAACTCCACAAGCTCATTTCTTGCCAGCCTGCGATAAAGATGAAGGAACGGGTCCTTCCAAGCCTGCACATCCAAGGTGTTCACAAGAAATATCATCCCAGATTCTTCAAGATTCCTAAAAAGCTTCCCTTTCAGAATAGTACGCTTCCCAAACTTTGTGAGTTTGTCTGTCTCCTCACCTGACACTTCTGCTTCTTCTCCACTTCACTCAACATCATTATTGAATTTCACCTTCTTTGATTTAGACCTGGTTCGCTTGACAACTGTTGAAGGTTTGGCAGACACAGAAGCTGACTTCTTAGAGGAAGTCTTGGCCTTCTTGGGCTTGGGTGTCTCAACCTCAACCTGTGCCGGTTGTTCCTCTTGATGGACCTGGTCCATCTCATCATCATCAACCTCAACTGCCTCAACATGCTCGCCAACTTTTTCCTTCCCCTTAGAGGCTTTCTTTTTCTTACTCTCCTTCAGAGCTTTCTCCAACTCTTCTTCACTCTTCCTGACTACACTTCTGGTAGTGCGACTTTTAGGAGCAGGAGCATTAGCAGATGAAGAGGCCTTTCTTTTCTTGGTTGGTACTGGATTATCAACTTTCTTGGCTTTGGGGGTTCTCTCCTTCTTGAGTTTGTAGCTTTCCCCCAATTTCCTCATCAGGTCAGCCAAGGTTTCTTCAATAGATGAACCAGGTTCATCCATTGCATGTTGTAAGTTTTCCAAACCTGCAGCAGCTTCTCCAGAGTTGCTTCCCCCTAAATCCTTGACACCCTCCTCAGAAATCACTGGAGCGGGGCCACAAATTTCCAGTGTAGCACCTTCCTTCCCTATTACCCTTTCAGAATTCCTTTCTCCCTCTCTCACAATTTCTTTTCTCTTATTTTTATCACCTTTTCTTCTCCTATCAGGAATTTCCACGTCTACCACAGACCCAATTAAGATGAACCTATTTTCAGCAAGTACAAGATCAGACCTAATTTCAGAAGTTACCTTTTCAGTGTCTGAAGAACCAGTTGCTTTCTCATCATTGGCAGACTTGAAAGAATCCCTTGAGTTTTCATAATCATGGGTCTGGCTTGCCTGAAGCTTTGCATTCAATTTCTTAGCAAGAGAGCCAGAATCAACTGTTTTCCTGGCTAGCATTTTTACTCGTCGTTTTCTGGGTACTGGAGTAGGGCTTGGTGTAACGGCTGGAGTTGTTTGGGGTGAAGGAGTGGGTTCAGGAATGGGTTCTGTAATTGGAGTAATTTGAGGAGTGGAAGATCTTGACGGAGATTTGGTTGAAGAACTTTATTGTGATGGAGAATTAAACCAGTATCTTCAAGAGCGATACTGTATTCAGGAGTGGTCGATGAGGATGTAGCAGGGGGTGGTATCGAAGACATGTTTATGAAGCTTTGGAGAGTAAAATGGCTTTGATCACTTTGGTTGAATGGAATGATGAACTTGGTTCGACGGTTATGCTTTTTGAAGAAGAGAGTGTGGGGAATTAGAGAGGTAATGATGGATTTTTAAAGATGTGGTTAATAAATGTGAAACAAGCATAATTCTTGGTCAAGTGGGAGTCTAATCCACTCAGGAGTGTTAGTGGATTTGACGGTTATGACTCCCTACAATCTAGGCTAATTAAGCTTTGATTGGACTCTTTGGAACGGGTTCATTTTGAGATAAGGACTGACAATTTGAAATAGGCCAAATATAGATAGAGTCCTGCTCATGTGTGACTATAGTTATTTCAATAAGTGTATAGTGATGAGCACGTACCTTGTCAATCAGATGAACCAGCCACGATGAACCAGGTTCATCGTGTTAGAGTCTCTTGTTTTGGCCTCAATTAACAAAAATAAAAAACATCATTAGCAACCAAAGAATCATATTAACACATAGCAAGAGAGTATGGCATTTAAGACATGAAACTGAGCAATGATTAATCTGGTTAGTTACATATTTCAGTGATTCTAGATATTTTTTTATTTTTTATTTTTGAACTGGTTCAATTAGGTGATCTTAATCATCCCTAATTCTAACATGTTTCTCTCAAAATGCTCCCTACTTAGTGCTTTAGTAATGATATCAGCAATTTGTTTGTCAGTAGCACAGAATTCAATTGAGATCATTCCCTTCTCATAGTTATCTCTTAGGAAATGGTGTCTGACATCTATGTGCTTGGTTCTCTTTAATGTTGAACCGGGTTCTTCGACATACTAATAGCACTAGTGTTGTCACAGAAAATAGGAATGCATCAAACCTCTATACCAAAGTCCATGAGTTGTTTCTTAATCCACAACAATTGAGCACAATATGAGGCTGCAACCACGTACTCAGCCTCAGTAGTAGACAAGGCTACTGAGTTCTGTTTCTTGGTGGCCCAAGATACAAGGAAAGAGCCCAAAAAATGTGTCATGCCTGAAGTACTCTTCCTGTCAACCAGGAAACCTGCATAATCTGCATCAGCAAATCCTACAAGATCGAAATTACTACCTTTAGGATACCAAAGGCATAGGTCAGTGGTGCCTTTCAAATATCTCAGGATTCTCTTCACTGCAGTTAGATGGGACTCCTTTGGATTTGCCTGAAATCTAGCACAAAGCCCTACGCTGAACACAATGTTAGGTCTGCTGACAGTCAGATACACTAAAGACCCAATCATCCCTCTGTCCAACTTTTGATCTGTAGATGAACCAGGTTCATCTACATCTAATTTTGTGGCCGTTGCAATGGGGGTGTCTATTTCTTTTTTGTCTTCAATTTTAAATCTTTTGAGCAATTCTTTCACGTATTTTTGTTGGTGGATCATTGTTCCATTTGAGTTTTGCTTAATTTGCAAGCCTAAAAAGAAATTTAGCTCACCCATCATACTCATCTCGAATTCACTCCCCATAAGTTTTGCAAATTCCTTACTCAATTTTTCAGAAGTTGCCCCAAATATTATGTCATCTACATATATTTGTACTACCAGGAGATCCTTACCTTTTTTCTTTAAGAACAAGGTGCTATCAATTTTACCTCGTTTGTAGTCATGTTCTAGCAGAAAGTTAGATAGTCGCTCATACCATGCTCTTGGTGCTTGCTTGAGTCCATACAAAGACTTTTCAAGTTTATACACGTGGTCAGGTGTCTCCTTGCTTTCAAATCCTGGAGGCTGCTTGACAAATACTTTCTCTTTTAGGTAGCCATTGAGGAAAACACTCTTTACATCCATCTGGTGGAGAGTGAATTCCATGTGAGCAGCAAATGCTATAGGAAGCCTGATTGCCTCCAGTCTTGACACAGGAGCAAAGGTCTCATCATAGTCAATTTCTCTTCTTGACTACATCCTTGGACAACCAGTCTAGCCGTGTTTCTTGTAACTATTCCATCTTCATTGAGTTTGTTCCTGAAGACCCACTTTGTGCCAATCACTGATCTATCTACTGGTCTGGGTACCAGATGCCAAACTTGACTTCTTTCAAATTGATTTAGTTCTTCTTGCATGGCATTTACCCAGTCAGCATCCTGTAAGGCTTCAACAACATTCTTTGGTTCGATCAAAGATAGAAAGGCATCAAACGCACACAGATTTTTCAAGGAGGATCTGGTTTTGATTCCATATGTCAAGTCTGTTATAATGTTCTCAATGGGGTGAGAACTTTGATATCTGTATGGTTTGAGCACCAATTGTTCACGACTTGATGATCCCATGGCGTCTTCTTGTTGTGGAACAGGATTAGGGTCAAGTCCCAATAAGGTTTCCCGTTGAGTTCACCTTGTCATATTGCTTGGGGTAGTTGGACCTGGTCCATCACCTGTTCCTTCTTCCATATTTGCTCCAGTTTGATCACTGCTTCTGACCAGTCCAATCTCCTCATCTTCCGGTTCCTGTCTCTTAGAGAGAATGTTAGTTTCATCAAAAACAACATGCACACTCTCTTCTACACACATAGTTCTTTTATTATATACTTTATAAGCTTTACTATGTGATGAATATCCCAAGAATATCCCTCATCACTTCTGCGATCAAATTTACCTAGGGAGTATTTGCCATTGTTGTGCACAAAGCACTTGCATCCAAAAGCCCTAAGGTGGGATATGTTGGGCTTTCTCCCTTTAAGTAATTCATAAGGATTTTTCTCTACCAGTGGTCTGGTCATGCATCTATTTATTATGTAGCATGCAGTGTTTATTGCTTCTGCCCAGAAGCTATGGGGTAGTTTATTAGAAAGCAGCATGGTTCTGGCCATATCTCCAAGGGTTCTGTTCTTTCTTTCAACAACTCCATTTTGTTGTGGAGTTCTAGGGGCAGAGAAGTTGTAATTTATGCCATGTTCATCACAAAATTCAGCAAACTTTGCATTTTTAAATTCAGTGCCATGATTAGATCTTATTGATGCAAGTTGATTCCCTAACTGTTTTTGAGTTTTTCTAACAAATGAAGTAAACATATCAAATGCTTCATCTTTAGATGTCAGAAACAAAGTCCAGGTAAACCTGGAGTAGTCATCAACTAGCACCATTACATATTTCTTACCACCTCTGCTCAAGGTTCTCATAGGACCGCATAGATCCATATGAACCAGTTCCAACGTCCTGGTGGTACTTACCATTTTCTTGCTTTTGAATGAGGGTCTTACCTACTTCCCCCTTGCACATGCCTCACAAACTTTGTCTTCCTTGAAGTTAATGTTAGGGAGTCCTATCAGTAAGTCCTTGGAGACTAGTTTGTTAAGCTGATTCAGACTTGCATGACCAAGTCTTTTGTGCCAAATGAGGGGATCACTGTCCAATACACTTAGACAGGTGAGTTCATTTTCTGATAGTGTGGACATGTCTATTACATAGATGTTATTCACTCTTTTTCTATGCAAGACAATTTTTTCAGTAAGAAGATTAATCACAAAACATTTAGTGGAAGTGAATGCAACCAGGTTACCTCTGTCACACAGTTGTGACACACTGATCAGGCTATATTTCAAGCCATCTATCAAGTATACATTCTCAACGGAACGTGTGTCATCCTTACCTACCTTACCAACCCCAATAATTTCACCTTTCTTTCCATTTTCAAAGGAGACGTTTCCTCCTTTGAGGTTTTCAAGTGAAAGGAACTGTTCCTTGTTCCCTATCATATGCTTTGAGCAGACTGTCCACGTACCATATTTGGCTTCTTCCTCTCACTTGAACCTACAAAAGGAAATCAAGGGTTAGTCTTAGGGACCCAAACTAGTTTGGGTCCTTTTCTATGAGAGAAAGGATGAATTAAGCTTTTTCTAGCCCAATTTGGTAACCAATTGTTCTTTCGAACAAAACTTTCATTCCTTCGATTGGCCTGCTCTTTTGTAGTGCATTCAATCTTGTAGCCAGTCTTACCACAATGGGTACGAATTTTGTTATCGGGAAGAGTGAGATACTTGTTTTTGGGATCCCATTTGGGTAGTTGACTCCCAAATCCAAGTCCTCTTTTGTTGCTACTGTGATTCTCTTGAAGCCATGTCAAGGCATCAGAGGATTTATTCCATTTGCATGTACGATCCAATTCATGTTTGACCTTACCAAGTTCTTCTTTTAGTACTCTTATCTGTTCATCTTTATTGTACAGCTTATCCTTTAGCTTACCTACATTCTCTTCTAGCATGAGTTGAGAGTTACCAATTGTCTTCTTGCTAGTTCCTAGTTTCAGTTTTAAATTTTCAGATTTTAGCTCTAAGACCTTAGTTTCAAGTGGATGAATCTGGTTGTTCAAAGCAGTTTTTTCCTTTTCAGATTCACTTACTCTGATTTCCAGGTTCTTACACTTTGCTTTTAACATTACACACTCTTTAGACAGTTGGTCTTTCTCTCTATTTGTTTCTTCAGAATCATCCATGAAATCAAGTAGCAACTCAGAGAGTTTTTCTTTGGATAGGAATTTAATCTTGTTTTTGAGATGGGACATACTTACCTCTGGTTCTTCACAAGATTCCTTATCTAATTCACCAATTACCATGAGTGCTTGTTCTTCATCTCCATCTTATGATTCTTCGTCTGAGCTCTCTCCCCAAGCAGCAACCATTGCTTTAGTTGTGGTTTTCTTGGGATGGACTAGTTCCTTCTTCCTGTTCCTTCGTTCAGATCTTTCCCTTTTCCATTCTACTTCCCACTGAGGACAGTTCTTGATGTGATGGTCAGTTTTTCCACATTTGTAGCATCCCTCGTTGGCACATTTGTAGCATCCCTCGTTGGTTGGCTTTTCTGGAGCTTTTGCTTTGTTGTAGTTTCCACCTCTTGAGATCCCCTTTTTTCTTATGAGGTAGTTTTTGAACTCCTTAGTTATCATGGACATATCATATTCCTCTGGATATGCTCCCTCGGTGATTGTTAGTGCTAGACTTCTTTCTTTTTTAGGAGCATCCATTTTCATTGTCTGCCTTCTGAGTTCTTAGGCAGTGAGATTTCCAATTAGCTCATCCAACCTGAGGGTTTCCATGTTTTGGATTCCTGGATAGTAGTGATCTTGCTTTCCCAAGAAATTGGCAATACCCTAGTCAGGATCTTCTCAACCCTGTCCTCTTCAAGAATGACCCTTCCAAGAGACTTGAGTTCATTGGTCATTGTTGTGAACCTCGTATACATTTCGTGGATTGTCTCTCCTTCCTTAATAGTGAAGTTTTCATTTGGGAGTATAGTAGAGTACCTCTTGACCTTTTCACTTGAGGTGTTCCTTCATGAGCTACTTGCAAGGTATCCAAAATTTCTTTGGTAGTGGTGCAGCTTTGAATTCTACTATACTCGTCTGGACCAAGTCCACACACTAGCCACTTTTTGGCCTTAGCATTTTTCTCCCATTTTCTTAAGTCTTTAGCAGTGCAATCAGCTCTTGTTTTTGGCACGTCTACTCCTTCAGCAGTCTTTTTTATAGTAGCCAAAGGACCATCAATGACTATGTCCCATAGTTCATAGTCTTCCCCAATTAAGTGATCCTTCATCCTGTTCTTCCACCAGGAGTAGTACTGCCCGTTGAAGAGTGGAGGCCTAGCAGTTGATTTTCCTTCCCAGTTCCCCGGTGGTGCGCTCATTTTGATTGTTTCCTAAGGTGTTAACCTCTTCAAGGACAACCCACTCTGATACCAATTGATGTTTTATACGTCAATACCACACAAGAGAGGGGGTGATTTGTGTGGTGTCCAATTTTTGAGTGTTGTCTCTATAGAAGAACCAGGTTCTTTTAGGTGTTCCAACTTCTACAGTTTGCGAAATAATAATTGCAGAAATAAAAGAACACAATAATTTTACGTGAAAAACACCTGGCTCAAAAGGTGAAAAAATCACGACCTACTTCCCAGTAGGATTTTCCCAAACTCTTCACTATGTCAATGAGTAAAACAACATTTACAAAATAAACTCTTTTGTAAACCTAAGGACTAACTCTAATCCCCTTGTGGCAAACTAGCCTCTAGCTAATTGCGACAAACTTCAAGTTAACTCTAACTTGATCACTGTGTACCTATTACAATTGCTTCTAGATAAATTTGAAAGATAGAATTTGTAATCACCTACTACAAACAACTAGACTCAAAAGATAACAGATAGAACTGGTTCATCGAGTTGGTTCAAGTAGCTTTTGTCGCACAGGGATTCTTCACATGAATTGCTTGCAATATTGCTTTAATAATTTTGCTCTCAATTCTTGTTTCACTTCTGTGTTTGTGCGCAACTGTTCAGCAGGAATACTTTGACAATTTATAGGATCAGTAGTTGAGACGTTGAAGTAGAATACTGATGCAACTCTTCCTTGGTGGAAGAGTTTGAGTTGATCTCAACTTCCTTTATCCTCCTCTATCTTGATTCTGTCCTATCTTGAATACGAAGTCCACCTCCCTATCAATTTGCAATATTTTCGCTTAGGAGATAACCCCTTAATTCAGAGTTGATGTTTATCTCCTGCGTGTGAACTCTTCTCGTGCCATTTAGTCTGCATGTCTGTGTATGCCTTGATGGACCTGGTTCAACTGTGAGGACATTTGTCATTCTTCAAAACCATTCAGTGACTTGATTCAACATACGTCTAACTTGAATTCTATTCAACAAAATAGAAATTACCAGGGCGTCGTTGTGCGGCTGAGAAATACCTTACGTTTCTTCATCTTTTAACGGTAAAGTGCCTTTGGGCACATAGTCTCGAGTCCGTTTCTCTTTGGTGATAGACACCTTAGTGCGTTTAAATATAGGTCCTTATGGGACGTCGACCCCGCCGCCGATCATGTGAATAACATGTTGAGGTTTTTCTTGTTCGTTCATTTTATTGTCAACTCTTTCTCTGAAGTAATTTTTAGCTCGATCGCTGAGGAACTCTCAAAGATGGCCTTCTACCTCCTCCCTCAGCTGTCTGCGTCTTCGGTCCTATGGCCATGTGTGCAATGATACTTACACATTAAATTTGTGTTCCTATAGGTATGGGCCACCTAGTATCTTTGATCCTTCCGATAGCCGATACGATCCCCGATGCATCAACGTTGAAATTGTACTCCGATAGCCGTGGTGCTTCTGTGGGATCTGCATATTTGTCGAGGCCAATTTTACTCATAAGTCCCCAAGAGTTTTGCCCTCGATCACTTCTTCGATCATTCCGCTCTTTACTCGACCCTGACTCGCTGTCGACGTCCTTCTGGTTTTTACTTGTCGATCGGTTTGGATGTACTGAACCTAAAAGGGCTCCTAATTGGTCGTCTTCGACCCTGATCTTCGATTGATATTGGTTGTGAACATATGACCAAGTTACAGCTGGGTATTCGATCAAATTTGTTCCAACTGACGTGATGCTATCGAACTCCGTTCATTCAATTCTTGTGTGAAAGCCTGAACATCCCAATCATCATTGACTGGTGGCACCTCCACACGTTCATTAGGAATCGAGATATGAACTCCCTCAGCATCTCGTTATCCCTATGTTTCACTTTGAAGAGGTCCGATTTTCTTGTTGCAACCTTTATAGCCCCGTTGTGTGCTTTTAAGAATGAATCCGCCAACATGGGGAATGAATCGATCGAATTCGGTGGGCAAGTTGTGATACCAAATCATAGATCCCTTCGACAAGGTCTCTCTGAACTTCGTCAGCAACATAGACTCAATTTCGTCATCCTCCAAATCATTACCCTTAATGGCGTATGTGTAAGGTAACGTGCTCATTGAGGTCAGAGGTCCCGTTGTATTTGTGTATGTCGGGCATACAAAACTTCTTTGGGATGGGCTTCGAAGCCGCACTCGGAGGGAGCGGTTTTCGCACAAATTTTTTTGAATCCATTCCTTTCAAGATTGGTTGTGCCCCCGGTATTTGGTCAATTCGGGAATTGTAAATTTCCACCTTCTTATCGCTGGCCTCGATTTTCTTCTCTCCCGATTCCGATTCTCTTAGCGAGCTCCTCGAGCATCCTCATTATAGCAGGATCGGTTGTCGAGGTGTTATCACCCGATCTTTCAGGCACCAGATCGGTACGGCGAGTAACCTCTCGCTCGACCCTATTTGGTTCTCTGTGCTGATTTTGCAACTGAGCGTTGGTAGTTTGTTAAGCTTGAAGCATTTCGAATATTACTTAGAGACTGACTCATTCGTCTCCTTTGCTTTGTGCACCTCGACCGTCAGTTCGACCCTCTCTGCGTACACTTCCTTCGGGGTCCGCGCCTAAATCCGCATTCAGAGAAACATGCAAACTGACATCGACCGGGTTGACGGACAGTGCTCCTCCAAGGTCAGCATGTGACACTTCAATTCCAGGGGCAATAACATGCTCATTTTCTCTGTGAAGTCAGAGGCCATTGTCGCCGTGTGTAGATGTATTTTGTGAGTTTGACATGATTCAACCTCGAACAAAAGTTCTTGACGGGAACAAGTGTAAAATAGTGTGTTTTACCAGAATTAGCGCGGAACAATCACTATTATACTTAGCCTGATAGTGGGCGCCAAACTGTTTACCTCGAAATACGAGTAATAATTAAACTTGTATGGTGGTTTTAAGGATATGTGATCTGATTCAATGCCAATTGATAAATGACGAATTAAATAAATGAATTGAACGGTAAAAATAAATCAAACCAGTGTTGTAACAATAAGTCGACCTCGATTAGGAACAAACTCGAGATCAAGTGTTAAGAACAGTAAGAACGATAATGTAATATAAGCAAGAAAAGAGCGGCGTGTATATCATTTCTCAGTGAATGTATATATGTTACAAATGAATGGGCTTCCTCATTATATAGTAGAGGAATCCTAAATAAGGTACAACTCTAATTTCGAAAATAAAATCCCACATTGATGACAATACCCGTTGGCAGTTCAATTACTTTCGTAATTTCCGTCGAGATCTACTATCGATTACTGATGTCTCGCTTACTCCGTTGCTCGATGTTGGTAATGCCCGTTCTCGATCCTTCGGTCTTCGTGTCTTCGAGATCGAGCTCGGTCCATTATGAGCTTATTCTCAAGATATCCCTCGAGCCTATAAAATTGGACATACTCGATTTTAACCGTATACAATTATACATTGGCTATCTTTAGTTGAAGTAATTGAGTGAACGGATATTTGAGTTAATTTTTCTTCTCTAAATTCCTCTTTAAGTTCAAAGCCATTTAAGGTGAGTTTCCATCAATTTTTATGAGTTGAATTTAGTCTTAAATTCTGTATTTAACACCCAAACACCATTAGAATTTATATTTGTCAAGAAATTCCTCAAGATCTCAAAGAGGGGTAAAAGCTAAAGCTTTTCAAATAAGGTAACACCGCTTTCCAAAACTTATGATTTGTGTATAAATAAACTTGCGGATGATGGGGTTGAGTAGGAAATGACTACTATTCTTAATAGTCTTGTTAGCTCATGAATCATCGAGTATTGAAGTACTCACCCCGTTTCAAATTAGATGTACTTTCATTTTTAGTTTGTTTCAAAATAAGTGAGGTATTTTTGAATTTGGAAATAATCCAATTTTAAACTATTCATTTTACTCATTTTATCATTAACGAGAAACTTTTTATCACCACACAAATGTCATGGCCTCACAAAACTTTTGTCCTTAAACTTTTAGGACCACAAGTTTCAAAAAATTTCTTTTTTTTCCTTAAAATTCGTATCGAGTCAAACTACCTTATTTAAATTGAAACGAAGGGAGTAATTATTAAGCATGAGATAATAAAGAGTTGATGTTTCAGATGGAAGGGATGCCTATAGTCATTTTATGAATTCAGCTCAAATTCATAGCAATTGATTATAATTGAATAGATTAAATTGTTCTTTGAATGTTTATGACTACAATGAGAATGCTCATGATAAAACCTCATGTCTAGAGAGTCAACGATAAAGACTAAATATGTCTGAAGTAATCTGGCATTAGCTTGTTTGGCCAAGCTTCTCAAGAGATTAAAAGTGTTTTTGTTTCGGGAAACTTACACAAATGTCTCAAATAAATCTCAACTTACCAACTTCTAGCCATTAGTTATAGATTTACCAGAACTAGCTAACAAAAATTGAAAAACCAAATAATAGGGTTCTTTTTCTCAAAGGATCACATAAAAATCACCTTCTATATTTTTAAGCGTGATTAGCAACACTAAATACAAGACGGAAAGGAAATTCCATGAATGAGGTAGCAAATAAGGTGATGAAATACAAAAATATAAACAATATTCCAAAAATCTAAACAAAAAAGGAACTTTTTCAATGAGTATCGGTGAAATTCATTGAAAATATATAGATAAGTCAATCTACAAAATTTGAGGAAGATTGGAGGTGATTTGGACTGCTTTTGTATCAAAATTCGTAATTAAATCGAGTTCAAAAAAGTCTTCTGCGACACATGTATCAAACATGTATCACGAATTTATCTCACACACAGGTATACATGGATATACATGTGATACACGATTGATACAAATATGATACATGTGTGATACACAAATGATACACAGTGTGACACCCATATCGTTTTTTTCATGTTCAGTTTTTACTTCGAATATTTGATTCAAACCACCTCAAAACTTCACCAAATCATCCCAAAACCGAGATTCAAGCTCGTTAAGTTGTGCCCAATCTATTCTAATAATACCCACTCAAAACAAAGCAAATATTTGATAATTTTTTGATACAAATAGCTAATTGGCCAATTTGGCTAATACTAGTAATATTTTATCAATAGGCCAATTTTTGTAATGAGCTACTTATAAATGGACATAGCTGGTAATTTTCCTTTTTTTTCAAAAGCATTTTTTTTCTTCTTAATTTGAGGTGTTTGGTCTGTTGGGCTCAACCAGCTCAAAGATACTCTTAACATGGTGTGATATTGTCCGTTTTGGGCCAAGCCCGCACGGTTTTCCCCAAAAGGCCTCACACCATTAAGATATCCGTACATCTTATATGTAGACTCCCATCCTTTCAGCTACCAATGTGGGACTTTGTTCGCACAACAAACAATCTCCCCCTCGAACTAAGTTCCACGTGACCTACTACCACGATTCACGGGTCAATTTTCGAGATTATTGTGTGTCACCCCATTGTTAGAGTATTATGGAAACCGAAGCCCGCACCTAGCTTCTTATTGTGTGCGTGTCACCCCGGCACTATCACTTTGTCATCTCCATACTCGTCCCGCTGAACCTGGGCTCTGATACCAGTTGTTGGGCTCAACTAGCCCAAAGATACTCTTAACATGGTGTGATATTATCCGCTTTGGGCCAAACCCGCACGGTTTTCCCCAAAAGGCCTCACACCGTTAAGAGATTCTTACACCTTATATGTAGACTCCCAATCTTTTCAACTGCCAATGTGGGACTTTGTTCGGACAACCAACATGGCCAAGATTCTCAAGAGGCCAAAAGTTTTTTTTCTTCCAAAAGCACTTTTTTTCCTAACTTGAGTGTTTGGCCAAGATTCTCAAGAGACCAAAAGTGTTTTTTTTCTTTTCCAAAAGCACTTTTTTTCCTAATTTGAGGTGTTTGGCCAAGCTTTATTGGGTAAAAAAAGTGCTTTTGGGAATAAGCAAAAGCAGTTTGTGAGAAGCAGAAAAAAGTAGTTTCTTCCCAGAAGCAAAAGCAGAAGTTGTTTTGATTTTTTTTCTTACAAGAATACCCTAACCAAATATAGTATATACTAAAATAACCTTTAAAACTAATACTTATGATATTGATGTATAAATATTTTTTATTATTTTTAGGATAACTTTCTAATATATAGCGACGTTAGGGGTGAATGCTTTTAGATTTGTCGAATGAATTTTAATATATTTAGCTTATATTAAAAGAATTAAATAATTTTAAATTTTATTTTCATATTTTACTTAAATAAATAAAAAGATTTAATTATTGCCTGTAATAAATTATTTATTTACTTATAATGTTAACTATTAAGTAAATCTATTCATGTCCTTATTCGTAATTTGATACTTAAAAGCACTTTCTAAAAAGTTTGGACAAATACAAATTATTGCTCAAAAATATTTTTCAGAGTGATTAACCAAACACAAATTGCTTCTGTTCAAAAGTACTTTTTTCAAAAGCACTTCTTAAGATAAGTTAATTTCTGTAGCTTGGCCAAACAGGCTAGTCTCATATGCTTACTATGTCTAATGCTTCATAACTTAGTTTCAGATGTTTTGCATTTAAATACTAATTGTTTCTTTTAGATATGCACTTACAAATATTGATGTTATTTTGCTAAACTGCAAGTATCCCAGAGTTTCAAAGACATCGCTCAAAAACCTTTATGGGAGGAGTCAATGTTTCAGATATTGTGGCATTGGAGTTGACAGTACGAGCTAGGCGTCTCCTCCATTATGTGCTTACACTTTGGTGAGCCCTACGTGGGTGCATTTCTAGAAATTTATTATATTCGTTATGTCCATAGAGTTTGCAGTGACATTGTCGGGGGTGTAGTCATGTAGATGGAATTTATGTTCTTAACTCTCGTGCTTATTTCGCACCTATGTATTTTGGTCAAAGAGCTAGTTTTATTTTGAGTTAAAATAAAGTCTTTTAACTAAACTATTCAATGGGGTATTTCAAATATGTAAGTTTTATTCTAAACCTTGAAATAATCATGAATGAGTAGACAAGTCCAAGTGGTTCGCTAAGTGTAAGTTGAAGGCAGTGGGTGCCAGTTGCGCTAGTCTTATTGTGGCGTGACACGGATATTTCTCATTAACTGATGAACTTGAACTTGAGCCTCTGGAGTATACTTTAGCGATGTTTTTTTATTAAAAACTTGAATAGAACAAGAGGTCCTAAATTTCCACGCATCTTTGTTCTTTTTCTCCAACATCTTGCTCCATTTCAAGTCTTCTACTTATCTTTGACTTTGAGTACCTGTTTTTCAAGGTATCATGGATGGAGAAACCAAGAATCAGAAGTGTCAATCTGATCAAGCTTCCCCCAGATATGGATTTAATTGCTTACCTCAAGAAATTGTTACTGACATAGCTTCCCTACTTCCCATAACTTCTTTAGTCCAATTCAAGTTTGCTTGCAAGTCATTTCACAAGTACTTAGTCTTGGTAGCAACTGTTGGGGTTTTGAGATTAAGGGTGTGTTTGGTATAAAGGAAAATGTTTTTTATGGAAAACAAGTAGTAATCTTATTCATTTTCTGGTGTTTGGTATGTAAATCAAGGAAAATATTTTCTCAAGAGTATTCATAAATACTTTCAATGAATATGAAGCCATAAACTTTTGAACCAAAAATCTTCCGAACACACAAATTTCATAAACTTCTGAACCGCAAAACTGTCAAAACCACGAAATTTCGAACCCTTAAATTTTATAATTACTAAATCCGTAAACTTCGAAACGCATAAACCTCCGAACTCATATCTTTGGAACTTGTAAAATTTTGAACCTGTAAATCGAAAGATGAAAAAAGTAAAACAAAAATAGGGTGGGGAAGGCTGAGAAGGAGTTTTGGAAAATGTTTTCCCTTCTCTTGATAGGGAAAATATTTTCCTCTAGTTGGAGGAAAATGAATTGATGAGGAAAATGTTTTCAAAAAATTTAAGCCAACTAAACATGGGAAAATTGGAAAATATTTTCCGAAAAATATTTTCCTTCATACCAAACACACCCTAAGTGTAACTTAAAAAAGGGTGAATGGGAAATAGTGAGAAAAAAAAATATTTGAGTTCCCCTCCTTGACAAAGGGACATTGTTCCTTAATGGAAGAGAAAAAGGTTTTTGATGGTATATATACAATTGGTCTTCTTCTAGCTCTTAAAGAGTTAAAATGAAGGCAAGCCTCGCGCCGTCGTCGTTGTCGCTCGCTCGGCTTCGGCTTCGGTCAAATGATGGATTGATTAATTTTTTGGATCAGATTTATTTGTTAATAGTATAAGTATTAACAGAAATGTTATTAAATCCGTTTTTTGAAAACGAAATATTAATATTAAATCCAACGGAATATCTAGCGTTTTTCCGTTATCCGTTATCCGTTTTTCGTTTTCTTTTTTTGTAAAGGAAAATTAAGGTTCCTCTTGAATTCCCGGTTTATTGTTGTGTAAATAACCATTTACGTTATGGCCGTTTTACATAAACATCCCTTCTGGAGAGTTGAACCTTTTCAGTTTGAGTTCAACATTAGCCATAAATACCAGTCCATTCTCTCAGATTTTCCATACGAATTTCTGAGTTCTCCTCATTTCTTTTGCAGTGTTTTAACTACAAAGAAAGCAACAATAAGTGTGATTTGCTACCGAACTTTGTGTTCGCTGACACACTGAGATTTGAAGTACCGCTACACCAGTGTGTAATTCGTTCTATCTTGGGAGGAAATAATCCACAACCTTGGGTACTAGGAGGGGATTAAATCCCTTAAGGAAACATTGTGAATTCAGTAGGCTCAAATTAAATTCTATTTCTTTTACATTTCTATTTATATGTAATTTTATCTTCTCCAGAATTATTTTACAAATACAGTTTACTAACAAGCTTAAGGAATTTAATATTTTCTATATTTGTGTTATACTCACTGTTTTGGAGACTAAAACCTTAGTGATTTTCTACTCAATTGGATATTAAAATCTACATGATTTTAACACATATTTGTGTCACGACCCAAATTCCCCCAACCTTAGGGATCGTGATGGAGCCTAACACCACACTTGTTAGGCAAGCCAATGTTAGAGTTCGATTAACTACTTCATTTGATTTTTTATTTAAGCATAATGAACAATTATAAAATAAACTTAGCTACTGACTTTCAATGAATAAATCCGAACATAAAATAATAAACACTTAATTAAATCGAGGCACAAACTAATAATATAAATAACTCTAAAACTACCCCAGGGTCTGGTGTCATAATTCACGAACTACTAAAAAATACTACAAATACTGGGCTGAAAGAAATAATGTAACTGTTCTGAATATAATAAAACAACGTTTATGAAAATAGGAGAAGACTCTCGGGATCTGCGAACGCCGGCAGATATACCTCGTGTCTTCGAATAAATGAATAGCCGCTCTAAATATCTCTACTGCTGGACGGTACCTGGATCTGCACAAAAGAGTGCAGAGTGTAGTATCCGTACAACCGACCCCATGTACTGAGTAAGTGTCGAGCCTAACCTCGACGAAATAGTGACGAGGCTACGGCGGGGCATTAACAACATATAACCTGTGACAATAATATATACAATAACACAATAAAACAATTATACACGAACAAGAAAAATATAACTGAAACAATAAATATAATAACTCAGTCGCCTATTCAAGGCCTCAACTATCACCAAGATCTCACAAAAGTTTCCGATATTCCAAACTTTACTTTAAAATAACCGTCTGTACAGAATATGAGAAAAATCGTAGAGTAAAACAAAAGTTTTCAAATCTTTATAATTAAAAATCAGCAAAGCATTATTATTTCTCATTATCACTGTCTTTTTGCGGCGTGCAACTCGATCCCACATGTCCACCCTTATCACAATCAATTTATTCACCCTGATAACAATCAATTATCCACCCTTATCACAGCCCCCTTATCACAACCCCCTTATCACAATCAATTTTGTTTATTCATCAAAAACATTCTCAGTTCAGGCCAAGCCTTTGACAACACTTTAATTTCAATGATTTCAAACAGAAAATAGTATAGCTCGTAAACTTTAAACACTATCATCCCACAATAAAACCAGCCAAAATATATATATTACCTCCGTAACATTGTCAACCCAACTCATTCTTTATATACCATGATAGAATCAAGAGAACATCCAATAATTTTAACACACTTACAACAACAATTGGAAATAATCAATTGAAACCAAATAACCACGTGAACCTCAACAATCACGAAACAGTTAAACTGCATTTTTTACAACTTCCTCAATATTACAAAAAATAAAACCAACATGAATATATAAATATATTTTCAAACAAATAGGGTCAAGCTGCCCAACCTTTCTGTACCACAAGGGAACCAAACGCACAACCAATACTCTTTCAAAATAGTCAAATAATATTTAACAACAATGTAATAAAGCTTAGTAGTCATAGAAACAATAATGAACATAGAACAATTAAGACATAAGTCAACTAAATTGGGAACGGGGAAGGGATCATGTTTAACGTACCCTTTGGTGGTGCATAGATACTCGTCACCTCACCTATACACCACACACATGCATTTCACATAGAAAATAAGTGGGGATTCCTATACCCTCAAGTCAAAGTTAGACCAAACACTTACCTTAATTTCGTAGGCCACTTACTGCTCAATTACGGCTTTTCCTTTTGAATTCACCTCTAACTTGCTCGAATTTAATCATAATTAACTCAATATCATCAATTAATGCTAAAGGAACTAACTTTATTGAAAAGCATGATTTTTTTCTTAAGTTTTCTAAAAATAAATGTGAAAATTCGACCCCGGGCCCGCTTAGTCTAAATTCGAGGTTCAGATCAAATTACGTTTACCCATTCATCCATGAACCCGAATATACAATTGGTTTTGAAATCCGACCTCAATTCGATATAAAAATTCGATTTTTTAAAAAATTCACTAATTCTACCCAAACCCTCAATTTTTACCATGAAAATTCTTATTTTTTATTTATTTAAAAGTGATGAAAAACGATAAGGAATTCAAAGAGTAAAGTTTAGAATTGATTACCTATGACTTGGACATGATAATTGGTGAAGAAATACGCGCATACGGCCGTGGGGTTCGAAAATATGAGGAAGACGAAGGTCTGCCCATTTTAAAATTGAGTTTATATACTGCCCGGGAAGCAGACCTATGTGTTCGCATAAGTCTGCCCGCGATCGCATAGGGTAAGGGGGAATGGGCATCGCGTTCGCGTAGGGAGAGGTGTGTTCGCATAGAGTAATGGGATCCCCCATGCCAATTTTACAATGTGCGTTCGCATGGGGGAGCTATGCGTTTGCATAACACAACCAACAGGAGCCTTCGCGATCGCACACTTAAGGCCGTGTTCACACAGTACAAAAAGGGACCCCCACTGAGTTTACCCTATGCGTTCGCATCTAAGGGGTGCGTTCGCATAGAACAAAATGACCCCCACCTATTTTACTCTGTGCGTTCACGTTCAAAGGAGTGCGAACGCAATGCATAAAATAGCTGTGCACCAGCAACAACAAAACAACAGAAAATTCAAGTGCAAAAGCTCCCCGTGGCCTATCCGAAACTCACCCGAGCCCTCGGGGCTCTAAACAAAACATGCACGCAAGTCTAAAAATATCATACAGACTTGCTCGTGCAATCAAATCATGAAAATAACATGTAAAACTATGAATTAAACCTCAAAACTCATCATTTTCATCAAGAACTCTTAAAGCTCATAACTTTTCAACCGGATGTCCGAATCACGTCAAACGAACTCCGTTTTTCACCAAATTCCACAGTAAACCTTTAATTATCATAACAAATCTGTACCGGGCTCTGGAACCAATGATTTTACACATGAATTCTTTTCTTTATTTCATAGATATTTCAGCAAAACAATTTCTTTCAAAGAGTGATTTCTAAGGCTTGGGACCTCGGAATTCATTTCCGAGCATACTCCCGAGTTCCATATTTTACTGCGGACCTCCCATGATCACCGGAACACAGATCCGAGTTCGTTTACTCAAAATGTTGACCAAAGTCTACTATAATCAAATTTAAATTCTAGAAATCACTATTTCTCATATTTTCACATAAAAGCTTTCCGGTTACACGCCCGGATTGCGCATGCAGATCGAGGTATTTAAAATTAACCTTTTTATGGCTATTAATACTAGAACGGAGTCTAAATTCATAGAATGACCCTTTGGTTCATCACAATCTCCACCTCTAAAACAAACGTTCGTCCTTGAACGGACATAGAAAATTACCTGAAATGGTGAACAAGTGTGGATATCTACTCTGCATGTCCGACTCGGACTCCCAAGTAGCTGCCTCAACGGGCTGGCCTCTCCACTACACTCGAAGTGAAGGATAACTCTTAGACCTCAACTAACGAACCTGCCTGTCTAAAATAGTTATTGGCTCCTCCTCATAAGTCAAGTCTTTGTCCAATTGGACAGAGCTGAAATCTAACATGTGGGACGGGTCACCATGATATTTCCGGAGCATAGACAAATGGAATACCGGATGAATTATGGATAACCCCAGAGGCAGCGCGAGTCTATAAGCTACCTCCCCCACTCTATCAAGAATCTCAAACGGTCCGATATACCTTGGGCTCAACTTACCCTTATTCCCAAATCTCATAACACCCTTCATGGGCGACACACGAAGCAATACTCTCTCTCCAACCATGAATGCCACATCACGAACCTTACGATCGGCATAACTCTTTTTCCTAGACTGAGCTGCACGAAGTCTCTCCTGAATAATCTTGACCTTATCTAAGACCTCCTGAACTTAGTCTGTACCCAATAACCTAGCCTCTCCCAGCTCGAACCATCCAACTGGCGATCTACACCGTCTACCATATAATGCCTCATAAGGAGCCATCTGAATGCTTGACTGATAGCTATTATTATAAGCAAACTCCGTTAATGGCAAGAACTGATCCCACGAATCTCCAAAGTCGATAACACAAGCGCGGAGCATATCCTCCAATATCAAAATGGTACGCTCGAACTGCCCGTCAGTCTGAGGGTGAAATGATGTACTCAACTCCACTAGGGTACCCAACTCACGTTGAACTGCCCACCAAAAGTGCGAAGTAAACTGCGTACCCCGATCAGAAATGATAGACACGGGCACACCATGAAGGCGAATAATCTGAATATATAACTCAGCCAGCCGCTCTGAAGTATAAGTAATGAAATGTGCTGATTTAGTCAGCCTATCCACAATAACCCAAACTGCGTCAAATTTCCTTTGAGTCCGTGGGAGTCCAACAACGAAGTCCATAGTGATAGCTCCCACTTCCACTCAGGAATCTCTATCTGCTGTAGGAAACCACCGGGTCTCTGATGCTCATACTTTACCTGCTGACAATTTAAGCAACGAGCCACATACGCCACAATGTCCTTTTTCATCCTTCTCCACCAATAATGTTGCCTCAAATCTTGGTACATTTTAGCTGCCCCTGGGTGAGTAGAATACTTAGAACTGTGAGCCTCCTCAAGGATCAACTCACGAAGGCCATCAACATTAGGAACGCATAAACGACCCTGCATCCTCAAAACACCGGCATCTCCAATTGTAACCTTCTTGGAATCACCGTGCCGAACTGTGTCCCTAAGGACCGCCAAATGTGGGTCATCATACTGTCGCTCCCGGATACGCTCAATTAGAGAAGACCGAGCGACTGTACAAGCTAGAACGCTACTGGGCGAAATATCCAACCTTACGAACTGATTAGCCAATGTCTGAATGTCTGAAGCCAACGGTCTCTCACCAACTGGAATATACGCAAGGTTGCCCATACTCACCGCCTTTCTACTCAATGCATCGGCCACCACATCGGCCTTCCCTAGGTGATACAATATGGTGACATCATAATCTTTTAGTAACTCTAACCCTCTCTGCTGCCTCAAATATGGATCTTTCTGCTTGAATAAGTACTAGAGACTACGATGGTTAGTAAAAACCTCACGCGGCACGCCATAAAGATAGTGCCTCCAAAGTTTCAATGCATGAACAATGGCTGCCAACTCTAAGTCATGAACAGGGTAATTCTTCTCATGGACTTTCAATTGACGAGACTCATATGCAATCACTCTGCCATCATTCATCAATACTGCTCCAAGTCCAACTCGGGAAGTGTCACAATACACCGTGAAAGAACCTGAATCTGATGGTAATACTAACACCGGTGTTGAAGTCAAGGCTGTCTTGAGTTTCTGAAAGCTCGCCTCGCACTCACCTGGCCATTTAAACGGGGCACCTTTCTGAGTCAATATAGTCATTAGGGCTGCTATCGATGAGAACCCCTCCACAAAATGACGGTAGTAACCCGCCAAACCCAAGAAACTCCTTATTTCCGTGGCTGTAGTGGGTCTAGGCCAGTTCTTGACTGCCTCCATTTTCTTAATAGTCATTCATAGCCAATTACAGAATTATCAAATAGCTTCACGTCAACAAAGAAAATCTCCTTCAAACCTTCACAATACTGATAACGAGATATGATGCTTGAAGACCTCGTATTTATATACCCGAATTAACGTGTCTCATTTGACGCCACATCGACGGGCACCCAACTTATACGTCAAAGCTCAATAATTATAACACAGATTTGGCAAATTATGCACAGTTAATTAATTAATTAATTTATTTATTATTAGTATTACTTTTATTATTATTTATTCATTTATTATGATTATTATCATTATTTTTATACATAAATTGTTGAATCAGCCTAATAGGCATGACTCCCTACCTGTACTATAATAAAATTTTAATTCACAAGGAAGAATTTAAACACAACAACTTCCATCACAAGGACCTCGTCCTTACATAACTTCCACTGTGGCTCGTAGCCCGATTTAAACATCTCAAATCATATTACAATGTGAGGATCTCGTCCTCAATTCTGAATTACAAGAAACATGCGTATCGTGCCAATCGAAACATTCCATTTCCTTCCTTTAAATATTTTCCATTAAACAAAATTACAACACGTAATGATAGACGCAGTTATCTCCATAGAATTTCTCAATACAAGTATTCACATAAGTAGATTATTTTTTTGAGTTACGAAGCTCACCCGAGAGTAGAGCATATTAGAAGAATTTTATTAGATACGCATAACCGTATTAAGTTCAGGAAATCATCACTTTATAATAATTAGAGATTGTTCTTGTAATGGCACCATTTGATATAACGACCTCAGCCATACCATAGAAAATATATCAACATGCTGGGTCTCTACCTCTAAGAATCTGACCTCCAACTTTGACATTCCGATCCCTTTTTTCCCTAGTTGGTCAGGTAGATTGAATTGTAAATGCAATGGGGCACGTTGCCTGAGTGCTCTGATGAAATATGACTCTCCCACGTCTAGGACAGTTTCTACCACTAGCCGACATAAAGTATCAACTTGCCCTGAGTCGCACAAAATTTTACAGTCATAATTGAGTCCTTTAATGAGTCTGTGGACTTGCCCTCTGGCCATAAGAACCGAAGTAGGAGTATGATGGCTAACTTATCGAACTTGATGGCATATTCTGACATCGTCATAGTGACCTGACGCAATTGTTCAAACCCTATGCGCCACGCATTATGGAGAGTCCGAGAAACAAACTCTTTCAGAAGCATTTATGAGAACTGAGTCAAGTAGTTGGTGTTGCAATGGCTGGTCGCCCTCTTTGCAGGCTTACGACAAACACCCGCGGCCAATTTCTTCTTTTACTATGTTGAACCAACACTGCTGAGCTACCCCATTTATTCATATACTCTTTGTTATTCTTTGGGGTAACTCTCATCCCTATTGATGCACAATGACCACAAAAGTAGAGCTCTATACAGATAAATCTTGGCACGAACCTTATAGTCTAGAAGCTCGTCAACCACTGTACTTCCTCTGAAGCACTCCAAAATCCGCAACTGTGACCTCTGTAGATTTAAAGTTGTTTATATAACTCCTTTGGTACTGAGGTATATGGTTATTAAGGAGGGAGACACACCGCAAGTCCCAGCTTTATCTCTTGCAAAATCTCATGCCTTATACATTCCAGGCCAAAACCGATATAACACATGACCCCGCAATCTACTACTTGACAATGGACTTCCCCACTTGGCACGAAGTCATAGGTCACAATGTCTGATAATACACAATGCTAAACTTCACCGCTCATATAAATCAACGACGCTGCTTTCAACTATTCCCTTGTTATGTAGGACTAAAGTAGTTATAAATCCTTTTGGGATATGGGCTAGTCCAATATGTACCGACTGAGCTAGAACCTCCGTGTCTAGATCCATCTGAGACTGTGCAATAGGTGCTGATGTTCGAGCTTTAGTCTGAGCTCTGCTTCTGTCTTTTCCCCTAATCGTAGTTGTCATTGGGGCTTCATCTCTTATCCGGTTGTAGACGCTTTGCATGTTATCCAGATTCGTGAGAGGACAAGAATACACGATTTCAATAATCAATGACAGAATAAATTCGCACGATAGAGTAGAAATAAAAATGGAGTTGTTTCCTAACTCAATAGCCTCGAAAGATAAGTACAGACGTCTCCGTACCGATCCTTCAGACTCTACTAAGCTTGTTCGTGAATTGTGAGACCTAAGCAACCTAGTGCTCTGATACCAACTTGTCACGACCCAAATTCCCCAAACCTTAGGGATCGTGCTGGCGCCTAACACCACACTTGCTAGGCAAACCAATGGTAGAGTTCGATTAACTATTTCCTTTCATTTTCCATTTAAGCATAATGAACAATTATAAAATAAAGTAAAGCTACAGACTTTCAATGAATAAATCCGAACATAAAATAATAAAAACTTAATTAAACCGAGCCACAAACTAATTATATAAATAACAAAAACTACTCCAGGGACTGGTGTCAAAATTCACAAACTACTAAAGAATACTACAAATATTGGGCTGAAAGAAATAATGTAATTGTTCTGAATATAATAAAACATCGTTTATGAAAATAGGAGAAGACTCTCGGGATATAAAAACACTGACAGATATACCTCGTGTCTCCGAATAAATGAATAGCCGCTCTAAATATCTCTATTGCTGGCCGGTACCTGGATCTGCACAAAAGAGTGCAAAGTGTAGTATCAGTACAACCGACCCCATGTACTGAGTAAGTGCCGAGCCTAACCTCGACGAAGTAGTGACGAGGCTACGGCGGGGCATTAACAACATATAACATGACAATAATATATACAATAACGCAATAAAACAATTCTACACGAACAAGAAAATATAACTGAAATAATAAATATAATAACTCAGCCGCCTATTCCAGGCCTCAACTATCACCAAGATCTCAAAGAAGTTCCCGAATTTCCAAACTTCACTTTAAAATAACCGTCTATACAGAATATGAGAAAAACTGCAGAGTAAAACAAAAAAAATTCAAATCTTTATAATTAAAAATCAGTAAAGCATTATTATTTCCCATTATCACTGTCTTGTTACGGCGTGCAACCCGATCCCACCTGTCCACCCTGATCACAATCAATTTATTCACCCTGATCACAATTAATTATCCACCCTTATCACAATCTCTTTATCACAATCAATTTTGTTTATTCATCAAAAACATTCTTGATTCAGGCCAAGCCTTTCACAACACTTTTATTTCAACAATTTCAAACAGAAAACAGTATAACTCATAAGCTTTAAACACCATCATCCCACAATAAAACCAGCCAAAATATATATATCACCTCTGTAACACTGTCAACCCAACTCAGTCTTTATGTACCATGATAGAATCAAGAGAACAACCAACACTTTTAACACACTTACAACAACAATTGGAAATAATCAATTGAAACCAAATAACCACGCGAACCTCAACAATCACCAAACAGTTAAACTGCATTTCTCACAACTTCCTCAATATTATCAAAAATGAAACCAACATGAATATATAAATATATTTCCAAAAAATAATAGGGCCAAGCTTCCCAACCTTTATGTACCACAAGGGAACCAAACGCGCAACCAATACTCTTCCAAAATAGCCAAATAATATTTAATAGCAATGTAATAAAGCCTAGTAGTCATAGAAACAATAATGAACATAGAACAAATAAGACATGAGTCAATTAAATTGGGAACGGGGAAGGGATCATGTTTAACGGACCCTTTGGTGGTGCATAGATACTCGTCACCTCACCTATACACCACACACAGGCATTTCACAAACAAGTGGGGATTCCTATTCCCTCAAGTCAAAGTTAGACCAAACACTTACCTCAGTTTCGTAGGCCACTCAATGCTCAATTACATCTTTTCCTTTTGAATTCACCTCTAACTTGGTCGAATCTAATCATAATTACCTCAATATCATCAATTAATGCTAAAAGAACTAACTTTATGGAAAAACATGATTTTTTCCTAAGTTTTCTATAAAAAAAGTGAAAACCCGACCCCGGGCCTACTTGGTCTAAACTCGGGGTTCGGACCAAATTACGTTTATTCATTCACCCACGAACCCGAATATACATTTAGTTTTGAAATCCGACCTCAATTCGATATAAAAATTCGATTTTTACAAAATTCCCTAATTCTACCCAAACCTTCAATTTTTACCATGAAAATTCTTAGTTTTTTGATTTAAAAGTGATGAAAAACGATAAGAATTGAAAGAGTAAAGTTTGAAATTGATTACCTATGACTTGGGGATGATAATTGGTGAAGAAATTCGCTCCTAGGGTTTTAGGGTTCGAAAATATGCGGAAGAAGAAGGTCTGCCTGTTTTAAAATTGAGTTTAAATACTGCCTCGACAGCAGACCTATGCGTTCGCATAAGTCTGCCCGCGATCGCATAGGGTAAGGGGGATTGGGTATTGCGTTCGCATAGGGAGGGGTGCGTTTGCATAGAGTACTGGGCTTCCCCTCCCCCAAGCCAATTTTACACTGTGCGTTCGCATGGGGGAGCTATGCATTCGCATAGCACAGCCAACAGGAGCCTTCGCGATCGCACACTTAAGGCCGCGTTCGCACAGTACAAAAAGGGCCCCCCACTGAGTTTACACTATGCGTTCGTATCTGGGGGGTGGGCGGGGGTGCGTTGACATAGAAAAAAATGACCCCACCTATTTTACTATGTGCGTTCGCGTTCAAAGGAGTGCGAACGCAATGCATAAAATAGTTGTGCACCAGCAACAACAAAACAACAAAAAATTCAAGTGCAAAAACTCCCCGTGGCCTATCCGAAATTCACCCGAGCCCTCAGGGCTCTAAACAAAACATGCATGCAGGTCTAATAACATCATACGGACTTTCTCGTGCAACAAAATTACGAAAATAACATGTAAAACTATGAATTAAACCTCAAAACTCATCATTTTCATCAAGAACTCTTATAGTTCATAACTTTTCAACCGGATGTCCGAATCACGTCAAACGAACTCCATTTTCCACCAAATTTCACTGTAAACCTTTAATTATCATAACAAATATGTACCGGACTCCGAAACCAAAATACGGACCCAATACCAATGATTTCAAACATTAATTCTTTTCTTTATTTCATAAATATTTCAGCAAAATAATTTGTTTCAAAAATTGATTTCTAAGGCTTGGGACCTCTGAATTCATTTTTGAGCATACGCTCGAGTCCCATAATTTACTGCGGACCTCCCGGAATTGTCGGAACACAGATTCGGGTTCGTTTACTCAAAATGTTGACCAAAGTCTTCTATAATCAAATTTAAATTCTAGAAATCACTATTTCTCATATTTTCACAAAAAAGCCTTTTGGTTTCATGCCCGGACTGTGCACGCAAATCGAGGTATTTAAAATTAACCTTTTATGGCTATTAATCTTAGAATGGAGTCTAAATTCATAGAATGACCCTTTGGGTCATCACAATTTGTGTCATTCTTTTACAGAAATGACGAATGACAACGGGACTAGATTGTTTCTATGGTGACTGCCAATGCATCAACAAGCCAAACAACACCGGCATTGGCACCGACAGAAAAACCCGAAAAAACTTTCGCGCCTGATTTCAAGCGGTGGAAGCAGAAGATGTTCTTCTACTTGAGGACTTTAAGTCTGCATAAGTTCATTAAGGAAGATGTTCCTGTTCTTCCCGAAGAAACTCTAGAAAATGAACGCTTTCTCGTAACTGAGGCGTGGAAGCATTCTGATTTTATGTGGAAGAATTACATTCTTAGCGGACTGGAGGACGATCTGTATAACTTCTATAGTAATGTGGAGGCGTCAAAACAACTGTGGATAGCTCTTGAAAGGAAATACAAAATGGAAGATGTCAGGTTAAAGAAATTCGTGGCCGCTAAATTTTTTGACTACAAAATGGTAGATAGCAAGTCTGTTATTACCCAAGTCCAGGAATTTCAAGTGATTATTCACGATGTCCTTGCTGAAGGTATAAGTCAAATTAATACTGATGTTGAAAGTATTAATTATATTGTTTTTACTAACAAAATTTTCATTGAAGGTCTTATCATCAATGAAGCATTCCAAGTTGCAGCGATGATTGAGAAGTTGCCTATTTTGTGGAAGGACTTCAAAAACTAATTGAAACACAAACACAAGGAGATGTCCCTTGAAGATCTCATTGTTAGGTTGAGAATCGAAGAGGACAACAAAGCTGCTGAAAAGAAAGGCCGTGGAAACTCAACAATAATGTGAGCAAACATTGTTGAGGATACTTCTCAAAATAATAGAAAGAGGAAGAAGGCTTTTGGAACGAAAAGCAACCCAAGAAAGAAGCGGTTCAACGGAAATTGCTACAACTGTGGAAAAGTTAGACACAAATATGTAGATTGTCGTGCTCTAAAGAAAGACAAGAAGAAGGGCAAAGAAAACATCACGTGTGTGTTTATGCTTTCTAAATGCAACCTGATGGGAAATCCTAAGGAGTGGGGGATTGATTTTGGAGCCACTCGCCATGTTTGTGCTGTTAGAGAAACGTTTGCTACATATGTTCCTGTTGGACCCGAAGAGACTCTTTCTATGGGAAACTCTGCAACGACCAAAATTGAAGGATGTGGAAGATATTTCTGAAAATGACTTCTGAAAAGGTGGTGACTTTAAACAACGTCCTTCATGTTCCCGAGATTATAAAGAACTTATCTCTGCCGGACTTCTTGTTAATAACAGGTTTAAGTGTGTTTTTGTATCCGATAAGGTTGTAATAAGTAAGAATGAGATATTTGTAGGAAAAGGTTACCCCACAGAGGGCCTTTTCAAGCTGAATGTAATGGTTGTTGAGAATAATAATAAAATTTCAGCTTCTTTTTACTTACTTGAGTCAAATGAATAATGACATATACATTTGGGTCATGTCAATTCTAAAACCTTNTCAGCTTCGTCTTACTTACTTGAGTCAAATGAATTATGGCATGTACGTTTGGGTCATGTCAATTATAAAACCTTGCGGAAAATGATTAATTTGGAAGTATTGCCTAAGTTTGAATGCGACAAATCAAAATGTCAAATATGGTGGAATCTAAGTATGTTAAACATCTAATCCTTTAGACTTAATTCACACAGATATTTGCGACAAGAAGTCAATACCATCTCGCGATGGAAAGAAGCATTTCATAACTTTTATTGACGATAATACTAGATATTGCTATGTTTACTTACTTAATAGTAAAGATGAAGCAATAGAGGCATTCAGACAATACAAAATGAAGTTGAAACGCAACTTAACAAGAAAATCAAAATGATAAGAATTGATAGGGGTGGTGAATATGAATCTCCTTTTGAAGAAATATGTTTAGAATATGGAATTATTCATCAAAAATGGCCCCTTACACGCCCCAATCCAATGGGATTGCGGATAGAAAGAATCGTTCATTAAAGGAGATGAAGAACACATTGTTGATAAGTTCTGGTTTGCCACAGAACTTGTGGGGGAAGCCGTTCTTACGGCTAACTGGATACTAAATCGAGTACCCCAGAGCAAAACACAATCCATTCCATATAAAAATGGAAAGGAAGGAAGCCCAACTTGAATTATTTTAATGTGCGGGGGTGTTTGGAAAAAAGTGCAAGTTCCTAAACCCAAAAGGGTAAAAACATGACCGAAAATCATCGATTGTGTTTTCATAGGATATGCGACCAGTAGTAAAGCATATCTATTTCTGGTTCATAAATCAGAAAATCCCGACATTCATAATAATGCGGTTATAGAATCAGACAATGCTAAGTTCTTTGAAAATATATATCCGTATAAAAAGGAATGTGAGTCGATTGGTGAAGGATCTAAATGACCTCAGGAAGAAACAAAAGAAAGTACATTTAATTAGGAGGATCCAAGACGTAGTAAACGTCAAAGAACGTCTACTTCATTTGGACCAGATTTTGTGACTTTATTATTGCAGAATGAGCCTCGAATATTTAAAGAAGCTACGTCTTCTTCGGAACCATTGTTTTGGAAAGAGGCATTAAATAGTGAAATATAATCCATATTGAACAACCATACATGGAATTGGTTGATCTTCCTCCTGGAAATAAACCATTGGGTTCTAAATGGATTCTTAAGAGGAAAATGAAATATGATCACACTATTGATAAATATAAGGCAATACTTGTGATCAAAGGGTATAGACAACGAGAAGGTATTGACTATATTGATACATACTCTCCAGTTACAAGATTTATGTCCATACGAACGTTGGTAGCATTAGCTGCAGTTTATGGTCTTGAAGTTCATCAAATAGACGTTAAGACAACCTTCTTAAATGAAGATTTGGAGGAAGAAATCTACATGGAACAACCTGAAGGGTTGGTAGTTCCAGATAAAGAAAAGAAGGTATGTAGACTTGTTAAGTCCCTTTACCGACTAAAACAAGCACCCAATCAATGGCATGCGAAATTTGACAAACAATGTTCTCAAATGGGTTTAAGATAAATGAATGTGTAAATGTGTGTACATTAAAAATATTTCAAATCACATAGTCATTGTTGGCTTATATGTGGATGATATGCTGATAATGAGTAGTAACATTGCCAGCATAAATGCGACTAAGCGTATGCTAACTGTAAAGTTTGATATGAAGGACTTGGGAGTTGATGATTTAATTTTTGGGATTAAGATCCGTAAGACTTCTCAAGGTCTGGCATTGTCACAATCTCATTATATTAAGACAGTACTTGAAAAAATCAAGAACTTAGGGTTTAAAGTTGCAAAAACTCCAATTGACGTGAAATTTGCATTAGCAAAGAACAAAGGCCAAAGCATATCACAAATGGATTATGATCAGTGTTGGGATGCTTAATGTATATCATGAATTGTACACGGTCTGATATAGCTTGTGCTATAAGTTAATTGAGTCAATACACGAGCAATCCAGGGCAATCACATTGGATGGAAATGAAACGAGTTTTGGAATATTTAGAACATACCTAGGACTTTGCTTTGCACTGTAGTAAATATCCTGCGGTGATTGAGAGATAATGTGATGCAAATTGTATCACCGGTCCAGCTGATTCTAAGTCCACAAGTGGATATGTATTCACTATTGGTAGAGGAGTGGTATTTTGGAAGTCGTCCAAACAAACTTGTATTGCCCGCTCTACATTGGCGGCTGAGTTCATAGCCTTAGATAAAGCCAGTGAAGAAGCTGAATGGCACCGGAATTTCTTGGAAGACATTCCATTTTCTCCCAAACTGTTGGCACCAATATGCATATACTGCGATAGTCAAGCAACAATTGGAAGGGTTGGGAGCGTTATGTATAACGGTAAATCTCGTCATATACGATGAAGACATAAAACCGTTAGGCAATTACTCTCTAGAGGAATTATCATGATTGACTATGTAAAGTCAAGCGATAATGTGTCAGATCCACTTACAAAAGGCCTAACTAGAGAGGTAGTTGAGAATCATCGAGGGGAATAGGACTATGGCCAAGAACAAGTCATTGTGGAGGTAACTCTACCTAGAAGACTGGAGATCTCAAGATCTAGGTTCAAGGAGATCAAACAAAGTCATTAATGACGGCTCAACATCGTCAACTAAAATTTTGGTCCATTCTCGTGATGAGACAATGTTCAATACCAAGGATAAAGCATTAATATTTTTTTAATGATTTCTAAATTTGATACAGGGTATATCAAATAGTGTATTTACGGGATGACACATTTAGGAATAACCTATGTAAGTGTGAAGTGTTAGTCGCTTCAAGGAGAATTTTGTAAGGCCAGTTCTCTACGCACTTATAAAACCAGGCGTTGTTCATGGATGAAATGAACACAACAATGATAACCAAAGACGGTTAAGTGTTGGTTGTGTGACTTATGATTGTCTAAGTATACAACAAAGTTCGACGGTTCAAAGATATCAAATCTACCGATTGACCGAGAATATCCGACATAAGTTCACAATGGAAAGATCAAAGGAAAACCGACTTATCCAGATGCAATTAATCCTTTCTTGAGAGTCACATAGATTTTCATGCATATTTCCATGATATAGCCATTCCCCTTTTATATGGGGGGTTGTTGGGGTTTTGAGCTTAAATGTAGCTTAAAAGAGAGTGAATGGGAAATGGAGGGAAAAGAAAATATTTGAGTTCCCCTCTTGAAAAAAGGGACATTGTCCCATATTGGAAGAGGAAAAGGTTTTGATGGGTATATATACAATTGCTCTTCTTCTAGCTCTTAAAGAGTTAAGAAGAAGGCAAGCCTCGCGTCGTCGTCGTAGTCGCTCGCTCGGCTTGGCTTCGGCTGCGACTTCGAATTTGGTCAAATGATCGATTGATTGATTAATTTTTTGGACTAAATTTATTTGTTAATAGTAAATATTAACAGAAATGTTATTAAATATCCATTTTTATAAACGGAATATTAATATTAAATCCAACGGAATATTAAGCATTTTTTCGTTATCCGTTTTCCCTTTTCCGTTTTTGTAACAGAAAATTAAGTTTCTCTTGAATTCCCGGTTTATTGTTGCGTAAATAGCCATTTACGTTATGACCGTTTTACAGAAACAACCCTTCTGAAGAGTTGCAGCTCTTCAGTTTGAGCTCAACATTGGTTATTAATACCAGTCCATTCTTTCGGATTTTCCATACGAATTTCTAAGTTCTCCTCCTTTCTTCTGCATTTTTTTAACTACAAAGAAAGCAACAATAAGTGTGATTTGCTATTGAACTTTGTGTTCGCTGAAACACTGGGGTTTGAAGTACCGCTACACCAGTGTGTAATTCATTTTATACTGGGAGGAAATAATCCACAACCTTGGGTACTAGGAGGAGATTAAATTCCTTAAGGAAACAATGTGAATTCAGTGGGCTCGGATTAACTTTCCATTACGTTTACATTTTTGTTTATTTATTTTATTATTTCCAGAATCATTTTACAAATACAGAGTTATAACAAGCTTAAGGAATTTAATATATTTTCTGTATTTGTTTTA
>ML298569.1:16114-29473 GCA_005239495.1 Nicotiana undulata | reverse complement strand
AGGGCACGAGTCAAACGACTAACAGATGCAAGATTAAAAGGACAGTCAGGGACATAAAGAACGCAATCTAGAGTGACAAAAGGTAGAAGATTCGCCTGTCCAACTCCTTTTGCTTTAGTTTGAGACCCATTAGCTAAAGTAACAGTGGGAAGAGACTGTGAATACGCAATATTTGACAAAAGTGATTTATTACCAGAGATATGATCAGAAGCGGCTGAGTCCACAACCCATTGTCCAAGAGTACTAGACTGGGAAACACAAGCAAAAGAATTACCAGCAACAGAAGTATCAGTCTGAGCTACAGAGGCCACATGTGGAGATGTCTGCTTACTTGCGCGGTACTGAAGGAACTCATTATACTCTCCTTCAGATAAAGAAAGTCTCTGGTTACCTGTAGTCTCGGTCTGAGCAACATAAGCATTTTTGGGCGAACGACCATGTAAAGAATAGCACACGTCACGAGTGTGTCCCAGTTTATGACAATAAGAGCACTTGGGTCGAGGCCTTCCAAAACGACCTCCTCCTCGTCTATTCTCCATAGGTTGAGATGCCCGATTGTCCACTGACTGGGATACAAGAATAGATGAGTCAAGTGATAGGGATGAGCTTACCAGGTGACTTGGTGCTGCTGCAAGGCGAAGTAATCGAGAGAATAATTCATCAATTGTGGGGACAGTCGGACTAGCCAAAATCTGATCGCGTACTGAGTCAAGATCATTAGGAAGTCCAGCAAGGGTAAGAACGAGAAACATCTTTTGTCGTTGCTCTTGTTGCTTCTCAACACTAGCAGAAACAGGCATCAACTTCTCAAATTCCTCCATGACTGCCTGTACTTGTCCCAAGTAAGTAGACATATCTAATTCACGTTTCTTTAAATTTGTCAACCGCGATATTACATCATAGAAACGAGATATGTCATTAGTGTATAAAGTTCGAGCCTTTTCCCAAACCAAATAACATGTCTGGAATGGACGAAACAAAGGCATCAACTTGGAATCAATAGATCTCCACAGAATACTGCATAATTGAGCATCGATCTTCTCCCAGTGTGCTTTAACCTTTTCATCTCCTTCGCTAGACCTCTTGATTAGATGATCTTGAACACCCTGACCTTTACACCACAGCTCGACAGATGAAGCCCAAGCTAAGTAGTTTGAACCTCCCATTAAAGGTTCTGAGGTAATCATAATACCGGAACTGCCAGAGCCCGGATTCTTGGACCCGAAAACATCAACTCCAAAAGACATCCTTGAATAGACGAGAGGTCTATAAAATTACACCCAAATAATAGAAAGAACCAATTGGAAATTCCCTTAAACAGACGAGGGGAACACTGTATCCGCCGGAAAAAAAAGGACTGNGCTCAGCCAAAAAATGGCCGGAAGATGCCGCAAACGCCGGAAAGCACTGTAGCTCGCCGGAAAAATTCAAAGTCGTCGGAATCTGTCGGAAATAGCCCCAAGTGACTCGGAATGCACAGCCGAGTAAGCTGTCCTGAAGACGCGTGGCCAAAAAATGGCCGGAAGTGAGCACACGCGTCGGCGCGTGAGGGTCACGCGCGCCCGGAGGAAAAGCTGCTGCCGGCGCGTGGGGGTGGGGCTGCCGGAGATTTTTTTCAGGGTAGGTCGCCGGAGGCCGATCTACCTAGTGGTGGTGTTGGATTTTGCACAACACTGATAAAAAATGGCTTTTGACTGCGGCAGACCTGTGTTCACCGGAAAAAATTCCGGTTGATTGATTTTTTTCTTCCCGGAGTCGCTGGAATTGATGCACAACGATAAAACTCTCACAATAGCTCTGATACCATGTGAGAAAACACGGGAGAAAAATAATATCTTATTCTTTTCAATGATACAATGAGCCCTATATATATATAGATATTACATGTCCTACTCCTAGTACACATAGGATTAGGGTGAGGGTTAGGGTTAGGGTTAGGGTTATTTACTCCTATTTGACTACTTAACTAACAAAAACGAAGGGTTTTAGTTCAAGTCTTCAACAAAGGCGACTAAAAGGTGACTAGGGTTCTTCTACTTCAACAACTTCAAGTTCAAGTCTTCAACAGTGACTCAGCAGCAACAGCAGCAACAGGTATGTGATGATTTTCCTCTTCTCTTTCTCCTCCTTCTCCTCCTCCTTCCTCTCATGCTTCTTCCTCTCCTCATCCTTCTCCTCCTCCTCCGCTCCTCCTCTAGCAGCGAAATGTTGACGTTTTTTTTTTTACTTTTGGTTCTTTCTCAGAATTGATGCCAATCCTTTGGTTCTTCTTTCTCTGCCCAATTTTTAACAGAACCATATTTTGCCTTTTTTACCTTCGATTCTTTCTCAGAATTGATGCCAATACTGCCCTTCCTAGTTGATGAAGAAGAAGAAGTTGAAGAAGATGACGAGCAATATAATAATATAGTGGAATACAAGAATTTGACAATCTTGTAGAAGAATAGGATGCTCATTTTGTGCTTTAATTGATGCTACTCTTTAGTTTTTACATTGAAGTATTGAACATTTGCTTAAAATTACATGTGTTGTCTATGCAGTATTTATTTTAATTTTAATTTTTAAATTCCGCTTCACTTCTCGTTTTAAGTGAAATGGGGGTTGTCGCTTTTCCTCGCTTCACGCTCTTCACAATACTGACTGGAGCATCTACGTCTCTCCTCTTCACATGGCCGAGCCATCGTAGCCTCAATTCCCGCAACTTATCCTCCGTAGATGCCACTCCCACCTTGTCTCTAATAACTTCATTCCTATTCTTGTCTTTCCTAGTATGTCCGCACAACTATCTCAACATCCTCATTTAAGCTATATTTCCTATTAGGTATCACCTATATAAATATTTTTCTTCCATTGTGCCTTATCTTGAGTCTGCATGGGTTCCGAAAGATGGTAGGTCATTCAAGACAATTTCCTTCCATGTTCATTTAGATCGATCTAGTCCACCTTGGTGCATCTGGAGGTCAACGGAGGACATGATAAAACATTCAAACGGTCTCTCATTTTATCTTCAAATGTGTGCTACTTGTACCTTATGGGGTGGATGTGGTAAAATTTTTAATCTTGTAGAGCTTGTTGTATTGCTATACGTCTATCTTAGCGTCCGCATCTTTGCGATACTCATCTCGTGGATGTTTTGATGAATCTAATAACTGGTCCATAATACTTACCTATTCACTTTTGTAGGCATCCTTCTATTACTTTAACACCCTGATAGTCTTTTACTGTTAAAAAATACCCCGGTTGTCAGCTTTTGATTCATATGTTTTTTTTATGAGGATTTTTGATTCAATGTGCATCTGTTTCATATGTCATTCTATTCTCTTGGAACAAGTCTAAATATTTGAATTGCTTGCATCTAGGCACCTCAATTTCACTCTTCTAATGCTGACTAAACTGGTAATGCATATGATTGGTCTTATTTCTGCTTATCCTAAAATCTGTACTCTCTATAGTGCTTCTTCATAGTTAGTTGACACCCCTCATCAGTTTCGTTAGTTAGCACAATATCATCACCAAATAGGATACTCCATGTTACTTGATTAGGGTAATTTCCAATTTGATATATTGGGTGACAGGATAGCCTGCACGTCTTATTCTACAATATTTTTTATGAACCTCAGTTAGATGAAGCATGATTTGTCCCCAAGCAATGGGACTGGTCCTAATCGTTTGGAGGGGTAATGAACAGTGTCAATAGTGTTATTACTTATTAGAGGGGTTGAATGGGTGCGCAGCCAGGGAACATTCTTTGCCTATGACTTCTGATTGCACCAGATGCGTAGAAAGAGAAGTATTGGCAAATTATTTATGACCATTTCATTATGTGAAGAACATCCATCTACCGTGCTAAAAATCTGAGGGTGGAGATAATGGGGTGGCCACCTAGCTTTGAAGAAGCAAACGTCAATCTCAAACTTTCACTCAAGTACTTATTCTCCTTTCGAGCCAGTTCCCGTGGGGAAGGGTAGGGCTCTAGTTGCAGTGGCTTAAGGAGTTAAAAAGAGAGGGAGATCTGAAATACTCAAAGGACCAACTCTGCATGATACAACAACAACAACAACCACCACCCAGTATAATCCCACAAGTGGGGTCTAGGAAGGGTAGGATGTACGCAGCCTTACCCCTACCCCTCTGAGGTAGGGAGACTGTTTCCGATAGACCCTCCGCTACAGGAGGTGAAGGAAGCCCTGATATCAAGTAAATAGCAAGACAAATAATTAGAAAACTAAATTGAAGATATCAACAGAGAATATGAAAGGGGTACCGATAGCAACTCTCCATGATATCTTCTCCATTTTATGAAACTTGCAACTCTTGTAGAAATTGCTGCGACTATGAGGTCTTTCGGGAACGACCTCTCTACCTGCACCAGGTAGGGTAAGGTTTGCGTACACACTACTTTCTCCTGATTGCGCTTGTGGGATTTCACTGGATTTGTTGTTGTTGTTGTTGTTGCACCTTTTGTAGAATCGTACTATTATCTTCATGCTTCCTCTTAGTGACTTGGCTCCGTAGATATCCTGTTATGTGGCAAATTAATTGAGATACTTAACAATCTTTAGGACATATTGTGAACACTCTGAATTGAACAGCCATTCAGGTCTGTATTTAAAAGTTGTAAAGGATGGTTGAGACTTTAGTGATTGTTTTTCTTGACTTGAAATGAGGGTCTCCTAATATGGAAAATATTTGTTTATGTAGAATTTTGCAGTGCCGATATGTTCCTTGTATTTTTGAGAATTTAATATGTACGCTGTATAGTATATGGGTTTCATCATCGCATTAGTTTAAGTAGATGGAGAGTTCACCTGAGAAACCTAATTGAAGTGCTAATCTGGGAATGACAAATGCATTTGGTCAAGACGATAGAGATGGATAAATGTATTTTGGGAAGACAAAAGATGCTTGAGAGAAGCACTGGTTGGTGCCAGGGGAGAGAGGAGAGGGCTGGTGATTGATTTGTATGTTCTGCAATTCATAAGAGGTTTTTCTTGCAATGTCTACTGTTGCTTGTTTGAAAGTGATATTTTCCCTCGTTTGTTGAGGCTATATGTGTGTGTAAAAGAAGGCATATTTCGGCATTTCTGTCATGTGAATTTATAAAATTGAATTGCCTATAAGACCTTGGGAAAGACAATATTCCTGCACATACTATTATGTCTTCCTTTCTCTTTTTCTTAATATTTTGTTTTGTTTATAAAGGGGGTTATGCGTAGATGGAGGGTAGAGCAGTTTATCTTTGAGGCACTCATTCGATCCTTATCTTTTCAGATTTTGGAAATGAATCCAGAGGAAGAGGATGAGGAGGATGGTGCAAATATTGATCTTGACTCACAAAGGAAGGGCAAATGTGTTGTACTGAAAACGTCCACGCGCCAGGTGAGTCGTTATACTCATAATGTTGTATGACTATCTTTTTTTGGATGCAATGTCACAGAAACTGCCTAAAATTCTCTTCTTCTAAGTAGTGCTCTTTTAATATATACTACAGCTTCTTTGGCATTTATATCCTTTTTATGGTTGAACTTTACAACTAGATCCTTGTTCTCCATATGAAAGCCAATTGAATTTAGCAAAGTTCTTTTTACTAATTCAGTCCTTTCTTCATGGCAATTGTAGACAATTTTCCTGCCTGTTGTTGGCCTTGTTGACCCGGATAAGTTAAAGCCTGGTGATCTTGTCGGAGTAAACAAAGACAGCTATTTGATATTAGACACATTGCCATCTGAATATGATTCACGGGTAAAGGCAATGGAAGTTGATGAAAAACCAACTGAAGACTACAATGATATTGGGGGTCTGGAGAAACAGATTCAAGAACTCGTAGAGGCAATTGTTTTGCCTATGACACACAAAGAACGGTTCCAGAAATTAGGCGTCCGTCCTCCAAAAGGAGTCCTTTTGTATGGGCCTCCTGGGACTGGGAAAACTCTCATGGCCCGAGCCTGTGCTGCACAGACAAATGCCACTTTTCTTAAGCTAGCAGGGCCGCAGCTTGTGCAGGTGAATTTTATTCTACTTCCAGTGATTGTTATGTTCAATTGCCTGAATTCATACGAGATACTCTGTATGTGCAAGTTACTCTAGTATCTTGTATCCACTATTCTTGTTTTCTTATTATTTTTTTTGTAAGTAATGTATCCCCTGTTTTCTTCTTTCCTCTCAATTGGGACAAATAGTTGCTCTAAAATGCATTTGTTGCAATTACATTTAGTAAGTGGTTCTCGTATCGAACTTACTGATGATCTTGTCAAAAGCTTGTTAGTTCATTTTACTTGCATTTAATACACATTTGTAAATATCAGTTAAAGCCTATGTGTTTGATATATCTGGTTTTTGGATTTTTTGAAAGATTTGAAAGTTTGACTTTGGAATTCTTCAAAGAAAAAAAGGTTAAAAAACCTCAAACAAACACTTCCCCAAAAAATGTTAGTTTGCACACTCAGAAAACAAGTGCCACCTTGGAATATGTCTAGGTCACTAGGCAACATGTCAGTTATTAAAAGACCGCTACTTTGGGGGTGGAACTAAAGTAAATCAAGGAAGCAACATATCTATACATTCACAAGGGCAGGATGCCACTCTTGCATTCATTCTCAAACTTTCATATCTCTCTCTAAGTTATTTGTTTACGGTATGATTTTGATGTCAAGCAACCATCTCCCTGTTATCCATATGTGCAGTGTGTGGAAATACTCTTATCTTGTTGCTTGTAATTTTGATCAGTAATGCTATGCGGACCTTATACGCGACATACTTTCGCAACATGGAATAGGCATAACTTGCTATTGATATTGAATGTGTCAGCTAATTTCAATAAATTGATTGACTAGAGTTAATTGTTTCTGAAAGAAAACTTGATATCATGACAGATAATTTGCATTTAGAAGATTATGTTTTTACTGTTCGGCGTTCTGACTACAAGTAGTGCATAAAACAACTGCGTCTCATTTATACTGCTTATCAACGGAATCTTGTACTAAATGCAGATGTTCATTGGAGATGGAGCAAAACTTGTCCGTGATGCTTTCCAGCTGGCAAAGGAGAAATCACCTTGCATCATTTTTATTGATGAGATTGATGCTATAGGCACAAAGCGTTTTGATAGGTAATTATGCGGCTGATGTTCCTTTCACTTAGAAATGTTTTAATCTTACACACACACACACACACAGAGTATGCAGACTTTTGATATTTGTGCATAATGAAAGAAATTTCACTCTAAATCTCCTTATATAATGTGCAGAGTTTTGCTGATGTTCTTTTCACTTACAAATGTTTGAATCTTACAGACACACACGCATGCACACACGGATATGTGTGTGTGTGTGTATACTCTTGATATATGTTATGATTGAAAATATGATCACTTTGTACTTCATGAAAGAAATGTCACTCCAAACTTCCTTTTAGATGAGATACTGCTGGACCTTCACTTACTAGTTTATGTTTGATTGATTGTAGTGAAGTTAGTGGGGATCGAGAGGTCCAACGAACTATGTTGGAGTTACTTAATCAGCTCGATGGTTTCAGCAGTGACGATAGGATAAAGGTTATTCTCTTGCCTGTACTTTCTACTTTTACCCATCTTAAACTAGTTTGGACATTGAGAAAAATATTCCCATCCCAATTTAGTAGTATTTGTTGTTGGGGTTGTAAAATTTAGCTGCACATCAGTGCAAAAAGTTAGACATGGTATTTCCACTATTCATGGTATTTTTACTGTTCTGGCTCTCTATATTTGAGTGAATTGTATTGGTCTCTTTCCTTTACTTCAGGTTATAGCAGCAACAAACCGAGCTGATATTTTGGATCCTGCTTTGATGCGATCTGGTCGATTGGATCGTAAAATTGAGTTCCCCCATCCCACAGAGGAAGCTAGGGCTCGAATCTTGCAGGTATGTCTTCCTCTAAATTGGTGTATATCTGATGCGCCCTATCCCTAATCTGAGAAATAAGTTCTTCAATGTTATTGGTTTCTTTTGATTCTCTATTGGAATTGCAGATTCACTCTAGAAAGATGAATGTTCACCCCGATGTCAATTTCGAGGAATTGGCTCGATCCACTGATGATTTTAACGGGGCTCAATTAAAAGCTGTATGTGTTGAGGCAGGGATGTTAGCACTCCGCCGTGATGCCACTGAGGTCCCTCTCTTTCTCCCTGCTTTCTCTACTATTTGTGGCTGCTCCCACTTGTGCATGACATGCTCTGTTGTTCTGGTATTCTGGCTATGATCTTTATCTGTTTGGCTTAGTTTCTGTAATTTAAGTCAGGAAAATATTGGATCCGTCAAAAAAGAAAAAGAAACAGAGGATAGCCACAATGTCTCTTGCGTCTGATCATGTTAGTTGGCCTAATAATTTTAAGGTGTTTGAACTTTGAATTAACTGAAAATGTTAGAAGCTTAAAATCCAAATAACTTGAACATGGCAAAAGTTTTAAGTATTGAGAAGCATATTACAAATTTGTTTGTGAAATGTGATCTGTTCATTCTAATATCACATGTAAAAGCTATGTGAAAAGTCACAAAGATGCAAAGGAGTGTTTTCGGCTAAAAGAGTTATATTGTATTTCAGATTGATGTTTGACAAATTCTTATTCCCACCTGTTGTATAATCATGTAGCACAGTTGTAAACTTCAGTTTATGATACATTAGTTGGGACCTTCAACTGGTAATTAAAAGTTCAGATTATATCATTACACCTGTCCAAATAAAACAGGCCCTTAATGTCTTTGGTTTTAGCAGTCTTGTGGTGGCTTATGATGGTGTTCTGCATCCTCTTATCCTTGTCAAGAGGGTTTCAACTAGTTTGGTTTGATAGTTGTTGGTCCTATGAACCAGGAATTAAGATTGAAACTAACCAATAGTAGAGAAACACATTCCCCAACTTTTCTGCGGTTTGCAAGCTATAAGCATTTGTTTTAATTTTTCTGTTTTGCAGGTTACCCATGAAGATTTCAATGAAGGTATCATTCAGGTTCAGGCTAAGAAGAAAGCCAGCTTAAACTACTATGCTTAAACTAACTAGATGTGCACCTTTTGACGTCTTAAGATAAGATGGGTACTGCCATTCACTCCCCTGCGTTGTTAGCGCTAGAATTTTGCTGTTAAAACCGATCATGGAGGGTGTGAGCGTTGTATTTGATCTTTTCTTAAATTTGTTCTCTTTATCGTATATTGTTGTATGACTACATTGGGAATTAGATTAATTGGAAAAGAGACCTTATCACAAAAAAAGAAGGTATGTTAATTGAAAGAGAGTATTTTCTTATTTCTGTAAAAGAAGAAAAGATATTTCACCCTCAAGGGGTGAGTACTGTGAAAGTATGAACCGCGCATGCCAGTATAATCTTACTGGGAAGCTGCAGTGATAGGCTATTCTAGAAATGTCTTACTCTCTATGGCTATCCGGCACTCAATGTATACCTCCAATTCCTTTTTTATTAACCACTATCAATTTTAACAAAGAATTGCAGTCTAAACCCCCCTAATCTTTCAAGTTCTTCCAAACTTTTACCCTCCTCTTTCTGTCTCTATCTCAGTCCAAAATCTCTGTGCCTTATCTTTCCCTCTATCTGTCAGCCAATGTGAATGGTTTTTTAGCTTTCTGATCTTCAGATCTGAAAATTTGAGGGTGAGATTTCGGATGAGGTTGTGGAGTTGCATGCGATTGTTTTTCCTGAAAAAAGAGAAGAGAGGAGAGTGAGGTCTGGACGTAAAAAGTGATCGTCTCTTTTTGTGGACTTTTGGGATGTAGGTGTGGGGTTACTCGTTTCTGGCCTTCAGTAGGGTATATACACTGTCAAATAGCAGTGTTAAGAATGTATATGAGGTGTATATATAACAGCGTATATACACTACCTTTGGCCAAGCTTTGAACTTAAGGTGATAATAATCAACGGTTTGATGGACGAAACAGTTGGCCTTGAGATTGAGCACACACTGTATAGCAATATCTCAGTGTGTATATGAGGTGCGATGCATATACTACACTGTTATACACCTCCATCCTAGACCAGACCAGTATGTGCGATTCTCTAACGGGTTTCCGTGTTTTTTGCCATATGAGTCTTAACACTTGAGAAGCATGTAGTAAGTGAAAAAAGATTAGGGTGACAATTGTGTGAATTTTTTGTACGAAACTATCGAAATTTGGGATTCTTTGATCGAATTTGCTTTTTGTGCCCAGAATAGTCTTATTTTGGGGGATAAATTGTTCCCGCTGAAGGAATTTTTACTTAGCTATATTACTTTTTAAACCTATTTACCTTCACTATTGAAATTTTAACTTAATTATTAGTTGTATAAAATTGGTGGTATTAAATAAGTATCCTTTTATATTAGAGGCTGAATAGGGAATATCAGTTATTCCCTCTTCGTCTCTCCCTATTCTTTTCCCAACCTTATTTTATTTCGATTTTCTTAGCTTCTCTCTTTTCTCATCTGCTTTATCTTTTTTCTTCTTAAAGGAATTCATCAATGGATTTTAACCGATTGACTATAGAGTTTTAACTTAGCAATTTTCTTTTATGTTGCATAATTGGTGTTTCTAATTGAAATTGTCAATCAATATATTTTGAGGATGTCTGACTCCACCATTGACAACTATTAAAAAGCTTCCAATATTTAAATTCGAATCAGATTTTAAAAAAAAATTATTTGTTGGATTGGTGTTGTTGCATATAATTGAGAATATTCCTAGAGTTTATCTCAATTTTGAGGGTGATTGGTGAAGTTTAGAGTTAATTTTGGCTGCATTTTCAAATTGAAACTCGAAGAAGAAGACCACATGACATACAATATACATACAAAATTGTACTAAAGTTGTATCACAATTGTATGGAATTTTGTATGCAAATTTATTGAAATTGTATTATGTTGTAGTTGTATATTTTTAATTAAATATTATATGAAAGTTGAAAATAAGTCGCATACTGTTTGAATGTTTTCTGAAATTTGTATATAAGTTATACATACTCTCTTTGTGGCGAGGAAGGAGGCGAAGCTGGCGGTCACGGAGGCCAAGAATGCGGCGTTTGGTCGTATGTACGAGGAATTGGGGGAGAAAGGCAGGGACATGAAGTTATTTCGGCTGGCTAAAGCGAGGGAGAGGAAGGCCCGGGATCTAGACCAGGTGAGGTGCATCAAGGACGAGGATGGTCGGGTATTGATGGGGGAGTCTCAGCTTAAGCATAGATGGCAGTCGTACTTCCTAGGTCTTCTCAACGAGGAGGGGAATCGATAAATTGAGCTAGGGGTCTTGGGGCAGGCGGAGAGTCTCCGAGACTTTGGGTTTTGCAGGCGCATTAGGGTGCAAGAGGTAGTGGGGCTTTGCGTAAGATGAGTAGGGGTAGAGCGACCGGGCCGGACGAAATTCCGGTGGAGTTTTGGAAGTGTGTGGGTAGAGCAGGCCTGGAGTGGTTGACGGGGCTGTTCAATGTTATTTTTAGGACCAAGAGGATGCCGAAGGAGTGGAGATGGAGTACAGTGGTGCCGTTGTACAAGAACAAAGGTGATATCCAGTGCTGTAACAACTATAGGTGCATCAAGTTACTAAGCCATTCTATGAAAGTCTGGGAGAGGGTGGTTGAGGCGAGGGTGATGAAGACGACGTTGATATCCGACAACCCGTTTGAGTTCATGCCGGGTCGATCCACCACAGAAGCTATCCACCTTATTAGGAGGTTGGTGGAACAATTCAGAGATAAGAAGAAGGACCTACACATGATGTTTATTGACTTGGAGAAATCGTATGACAAGGTCCCTAGAGAGGTGCTCTGGAGATGTCTTGAGTCTAAGGGCGTGCCGGTAGCCTACATAAGAGCGATCAAGGACATGTATGATGGAGCTAAGACTAACGTTAGGACTGTGGGAGGCGACTCAGAGCATTTCTCGGTTGTTATGGGGTTACACCAAGGCTTTGCGCTTAGCCCATTCCTATTTGCCTTAGTGATGGATGCACTGACACACCACATCCAAGGGGATGTGCCATGGTGTATGTTATTCGCTGATGACATAGTTCTGATTGATGAGACGAGGGTCGGTGTTAAAGAGAAGCTGGAGGTATGGAGACAAACCCTCGAGTCTAAGGGTTTCAAATTGAGCAGGTCTAAGACGGAGTATCTGGAGTGCAAGTTTAGCGCTGAGGTGAGTGAGGTAGGTGGGGACGTGAGGCTTGGATCTCAAGTCATCCCCAAGAGAGACAACTTTAAGTACCTCAGATCGGTGATTCAGGGGGACGGGGAGATCAACGAGGACGTCACCAGCCGTATAGGGGCGGGCTGGACGAAGTGGAGGCTTGCATCTGGAGTCTTGTGTGACAAGAAAGTGCCACCAAAACTTAAAGGTAAGTTTTATAGAGCTGTGGTTAGGCTGGCCATGTTGTACGGGGCAAAGTGTTGGCCGGTTAAGAACTCCCATATTCAGAGGATGAAGGTAGCAGAGATGAGAATGCTTAGGTGGATGTGCGGGCACACTATGATAGATAGGATTAGGAATGTAGATATTCGGGAGAAGGTGGGCGTGGCGCCGGTGGACGATAAGATGCGGGAAGCGAGGCCCAGATGGTTCGGACACGTGCGTAGAAGGAGCCTTGATGCCCCAGTGAGGAGGTGTGAGCGGTTGGCGGTGGTGGGTTCGAGGAGAGGTAGAGGGCGACCGAAGAAGTATTGGGGAGAGGTGATTAGGCAGGACATGACGAGACTGCAGATTTCCGAGGACATGGCTCTTAATAGAAAGGTCTGGAGGTCAAGCATCAGGGTTATAGGATAGGGGATAATAGAGCATTTCATTCTTCAGTCCCGGGGTGGGGCAGACTGGCTAATGGTATTGCTTGTCACTTATCTGATGACTTTTATGTTTATGCTATTACTTTCTATTGGAGTTACTAATGTATTGTCTTTTCGTGTTTATTGTCGTCCTCCTGAGCCGAGGGTCTATTGGAAACAACCTCTCTGCCCTTTTGGGGTGGAGGTAAGGTCTGCGTACAGATTACCCTCCCCAGACCCCACTTTGTGGACTTTACTGGGTAGTTGTTGTTGTTGTTGTTATACATACTCTCTTTGTACTTAAAGTATGTATCAAATTTGTATTACAGTTGTATGAAAATTATATTTCAGTTGTATTTTCTTTGTAGTTGTATTATTTTGACTAAACACATAGACAAGCACCCTATTTCCTATTAGACAGTAGAATTCATTTCAAACTGTACCAATTTAACACAAAACTATGACATGGCAAAGAAAGTGTTTTTCAGTCTCCTTGAGCGCGAAGAAACATGGCATTTCTAATTAATTAAATATTAAAATGGATTTGACCACAAAAAACCTATTTTCACTAAATCGCCCCCCCCCCCC
>ML298569.1:1059-16065 GCA_005239495.1 Nicotiana undulata | reverse complement strand
AAAAACCCCCCCCCCCCCCCAACAAACTGTGTTCCATCATCTTCTCCGCCAATATTCATACTTCTCCATTTTCCCACCATATCAGCTCCTCCATTGTCTTAAACCTTCTTCCTCCATAATAATACTCCGATAAGTCATCTTCTTCTCATAAATTACCCCAGCAGCAACCATTTTTCATTTATCATCACCAATCCCCTTATCCAAAAATCCACCATAACTTCTCCTCTAAGCATATCAATCTCAAACAAAGACAACTAACAAGCGGTGACCAAACGAGATCAACATCCTAATAAATAGAATAAAAATTACTTGGTCATTCTTCTGTAATTTTGATGTTTTTGTGGAATCTAAGCTATTGGTTATTTCTTAGCTTCATTAAGGAGTTTGATAAATGGGTTTTATGAACTTTAGGCTTTGGAGTTTGAATTTGTTCGATGCCACTTGCCAGATGAGATTGGACAACGAAGAGGGAGCAGGGGTGACGTCGACGACGGGAGGGGTGACATCGGCGACGGGATTGGAGACGTCGGCAGGTGGGGGAACGTTGTAGGTTGGGGACGAATAGGATATTGTTTTACTTTATATTTTCTTTTGTCGAGAAAGCTTTTTAAAAGTTTTTGTGTCAAAATCACGTGACTTTTTTTAATTGGACTATTTTGCCACGTCAGGCGCGTGAAATTTACCCAATATATCTTTTTCACTGGTTAGTACTTTTGTGTTTAATTGGCACAATTTAAAATGGGTTATAGTGTCTAATAGGAAATAGGTTAAGTGTCCAAGTGAAAAGTGCTGCCAACTTCTGGTGCCTTTTCACCTATTACTTTTGTATGAAAGTTATATTAAGCTAGTCCTACTGTGTTGATTATTCCACAGTTTCGCCACAAATATTCGGAAAAAAAAATACGTATCTCTTTTGGTAAAGTTTTCGGTGACTTAAATTTAAGGAATGTATTTTAGGGGCATATCTTTACTAGAGCCGAGACTTATATTTTCTCAGAGTGATATCAAAGTTCATTAATGTCCATACTGAAAGGAGAAGATACTATAATCTCGAGGTGAATAAATTTGAAATATAGTATATGAATGAAAAAATTCTGAATGTTTATGGATGTGTGAAAAGTTAGTGAATCATCTGTCGGATTTATGGGGGAAAGGAAGTACAATATTTAGGGGAAATTAATTAGTTATTAATAGTCTATCGGAAACAGCCTCTCTATTTAGGGCAGGGGTAAAGTCTGCGTATACACTACCCTTCCCATACTCCACTAGTAAAATTATAGTGGCTTGTTGTTGTTTGCTATTAAAAGTTTGCTCCTTCTTCAATCAATAATTGAATCACCACCGTAGCTGGTGTCAATATGTTAGCAGTACGAAACTACTAAACTTTAGGACAACTCCTGAAATAGTAGATAGACGTAGGGTGTGTTTGGTACGAAGGAAAATATTTTTCGAAAAATATTTTCTAATTTTTCCAGGTTTGGTTGACTTAAATTTTTTGAAAAATATTTTCCTCATCAATTCATTTTCCTTCAATTGAAGGAAAATGTTTTCCCTATCAAGAGAAGGGAAAACATTTTCCAAAACTCCTTCTCAATCTTCCCTATCTTATTCCTTATCCTCACCAATCACCTAACTCCACCCCATGTCCTCTCTCCAAAAAAGTTTTTTTTTGACACCACCCACCCTCACCCCCACCCCACCCCGCAAAAAAAATTACTTTTTTTTTTTAATTTGAAAATTTATGTTTTTTTTTCTTGCACCCCTCCCCTCCCCCCTGCCCCTACTCCCGCACAATTTTTTTTTTTGCTTTTTTTTCTGCACCCCCACCCCCACCCCTCGAGAAAAAATATTTTTTTAATATATATTCAGTTTTACTCGAAAGTTTTGCAGTTCATAAGTTTATGAAATTTGTGGGTTCGGAAGATTGTTGGTTCAAAAGTTTATGACTTCATGTTTAGTGTATCAAAATTATTTATGAATACTCTTGAAAAAATATTTTCCTTGATTTGCGTACCAAACACTAAAAAATGAATAAGATTACTACTTGTTTTCCAAGAAAAGAAAACATTTTCTTTTATACCAAACACACCCGTATTATAACAAGGAAAGAAGAAAACATCTCCACCTTAAAAGTCTCAAATCAACCTCATGCAGCTCCAACTCCTTAACATTTGACCTCCTTTAGCCCATATGCAACGTACAAAAAGGTTGGATCAATGGCGCCTTTTTATAGTATGCGAACACCATTCCTGCCTCGTTGGGCATGCTCTCTCTAACAAAGCAGCCAGCATAAAAGTTCTTGACTAAGTGTAATAGACATGAGGAATTGACACAAAATTGTAATTGAACAAAGAAATGAAATTCAAATCGAAAGCTTTATTGATTAATTCGAATGGTTACAACAGAATTAGAAGATTAGGTCCAAACTCCATTGATGAGCTCGAGCACCTAAAAGAACAGAAATGGAGGTGAGGAAGGATCTAGAAGAAGGGAGAAAAGAGAATTAGGGAGAGGGAATAACAGAATTCTAACTAATTGCCTCTTTCCCTCCTGTTAGTTTGTTATAAATGTTGGAACTCAATTTGGGCCGTTCGATGACCTGCTCCTCACCTTCTAACCTAAACCGTTCATCTTGGTCGTTTTAGTATTAGCTCCTAACTGTCCACGTACCCCTAACTCAATACACCTAATATACCACATATCTTCCACTAACCCTTTATTCTTTCAGACCACCCGTCCTATGTACTCGTCTCCTAACAAACCTTTCTCGTTCAAATAGACCTTGTTCTCAAGGTCGGAATTAAGCCACAAAAGTCGGAAATTGGCTCTTGATATATCCCCAATCCTCCTAAGAAGCTGCATCTGTCCCCAAATTGGCCCACTGGACCAAAACTTTTACCCCTATTGCGTTATTAACCTTGACCATTTTTCTCTATAAAATGGTTTCTTGTTGTGTCAAGATTCTCTCGCTGGAGTCACAAGCTGGAGGTTGCTGTTGTGGTGTGATCAGTGATGTCTTAGCACGACCCAAATTCCCAACCTTAAGGATCGTGATGACACCTAAAACCACTCTTGCGAAGCAAGCCAATATTAGAATTCGATTAGCTATTTTCATTTGATTATTTACTTAAACACAATAAGACAAATTTAAAGTAAATTAAATGTCACGACCCAAAATCTATAAGTCGTGATGACGCCGGACACCACTGTCAGGCAAGCCACCCCTCAATAAGTTAAAATACTTTCCTATTTAACATTTTCGAAATCGTTACCTTTGTCTGCATTTCATAATACGACAGGAAATCAATTTATTGTAATAAGATATATCTCATCACATCCCCAGAACCCGGTGACACAAGTACATGAGCAACTTCTAAGAATTTATACAATTAACAGTGCTTGTCCGAGAAACAAATGGGACAAAGACTATAATGATAAAAATGTAAATACATAGAAGGGAGACTCTGCCAGCTGCGGAACGCCTCCGGATGAATGCTACTCGTATAAGTCTCTAAGTCGATCCCTGTACTATAAAGGTACCTGTGCAACAAAATGCACAGAAAGTATAGCATGAGTACATATACATATATGTACCCAGTGAGTATCCCGTCTAATCTCGAAGAAGTAGTGACGAGAGGTCGACTCGACACTCACTAAGGTCCAACAATAGCAATATGACAGAATATGATGAAAGTAGTAGGCATATGAAGACAGTTAAGCAACAAATTACACATATAAAGCACTGAAGTCTGAGTAATTTCTGAAAAATACGTAAATACCTATCTTCATCCCCTTTTTCCTCAATTATCAAAATAGATAACAGTTTCCACTTTCTTTTCCTCAGATTGTCTGACAAATCCATATCTTTGAGATAGCACCAAATAAATCTTAAGTACATAGGTGTAAGACAATAAACAACAGGTGCATATCAAATAGGGTAATCCAAGTGATAACTGAAAAGGAACACCAATGTGTCTTACCCTCCTCTCGACAAATACCTGACAGTCCAGTTATAAGTGACTCAGAACTCAAGTGATCATATACATACCAGGACAAGACAACCGGCCGGAGTCATAAGGGTGGTCATAAGGACTGAGGTCATAAGCTAACCCACGATCGCGAATCATACATGCGACTCGCGTGCTGACTCGATATAATAAGCTGACCCACGATCGCGCATCGTACCTGCGACTCATGTGCTGACTCGATAATGATAAGCTGACCCACGATCGCGAATCATACCTGCGACTCGTGTGCTGACTCGATAATAATAATAAGCTCCCCATGATCGCGAATCATACCTGCGACTTGTGTGCTAACTCGATAATAATAATAAGCTCCCCACGATCGCGAATCATACCTGCGACTCGTGTGCTGACTCGATAATAATAATAAGCTCCCCACGATCACGAATCATACCTGCGACTCGTGTGCTGACTCGATAATAATAAGCTCTCCACGATCAATCATGCCTGCGACTCTTGTGCTGACTCGATAGTAATAGTATTTACATAGAGGTACCTACGGGTACCGACTCGACCGTGAACTCAACACGATTGTGTCAATATCATATCACTGATAGCCAATTAAGATTTACCTCATCATATTTTTACCTCTCCCATGTCATTTCAACAATAAACACAGTTTATAATACATACAATGGTTCAAATATGGCACAAAATGGCATGCTCGTGGGTCCTACGGCTACCCGACATAGCAATATAGTCTCCACGTACAGACCCTCGTCACTTGGTACGTACGCGGCCCCCTCAACATGTACACATAGCAAACAAGGAACCTACGGGGACATTTCCCCCTTACAAGTTTGGAAAGGAGACTCACCTCGTGTCGAATCTACCTCTCGGACCAATAACGCGCCCGCAACTCCGAACTCTACACCCGAGGACTCGAAACTGAGTCGATTCTCTTGACAATCCTTCCAACCCATGTCAATTACGACAATATGTAACTGCGGATCGAAGTAGGAGAAAATCCATATGAATTCTTGAGAAAGATTGCACCGTACTCCCTTAGAATCGCAAAATCCCGTTGCCATAACATTACGTAGTCTTGTATGAGTTTTGTAGCAGAATTCACGTTGCTAATCGCTCTGAATGATTTGCTATAGTATTGACTAATATACTCATATGAATATTGCTGAAGGAAAAAATGTTGCTTGTAGCATCTCAATTTGCCATTTTAAGAGACCTTTTACACTTTACATGAAGCCACCTCATCCTTTAATTATGACACCTATTGTATGCACTTTAAGAGTCATATTTGGTGTCTTTGATATTGGTTCCAATTGCTTCCACGTTTTTGGCTTACTAAGCATATCCAAACTTACTTAATTAGCTTAATTTACTTGGTTAATCTCCCACTAAAATTTATAATTATTCTAATTATCCACATAATTAAGAATTATCTCAAATTACTTAAAATACTACTCACTTTTAACACATTTTGCACACCTTACTATTATGGTCATGTGGTACCTTGTATGGCACTAGTCAATATATACAGAATATTATAGCACGGGCCGTATTTTATCCCAAAATGTCAAACTTAGACCAACCTCATTTTCTTTAACTTGTTTACCTTCTCACCTTCACGACTTTACTTATCACTTGTTTGAAATAGCGTGATACTTATAAATTTAAAATTAAATCTCATTTAGGGAAATGGTGTCCGATAACGCAAGATGACCGGTTGGGTCGTTACACTCTCCCCTACTTAAACAGACGTTCGTCCTCGAACGTGCCAAGAACTGCTTTTGAGTTATTTGGAATCACTTCTTCACACCTCGTGCACCTGCCCGTGCGGCCACAACCCAGTTGAACGCGTAAGCTTGATAAAATCTGAAGATATCCTCATTTGTCCTTGCAGCTAGTTCCGAACTCAGTTCCAACACCGAAAATTATCTGCCAGGCCTGTTTTCTAATATATGAACAACGTATCAACCACTACACGGGGTACCAGAACACAATTGCGTACCTTTGCTGGATTAACACCATTCACCACATAATCCATCATCTAACCACAATAACGCTTCCTGAACCTTAATAGCCAAAATTCTACGAATCGAATGCTCTCAATACACTTTATAAGATATACACATACATCCTGCTATAACACTGACGATACCATCCCAACAGAGGAGATGTGTAGAAATTCTAACCAATTGCAGAGTTAACCAAACATTGAATCCTTCCTCTTGACTAAGACCACCATCTCACCACAAGAACTGTCCTTTAATGCATTATGCATTCACTTAATCATATCGCATTGATCCCTGATGCAATAACCTCGTCTCACCCAGTATGAACTGTTCAAACCACAAATCATCCCAGACATGACCAACCGTCACACATGATACCACAATGCGCCAATATGCCACAACTCAAACATGATACATAAATAATTGATTCTGTAAGGGACTACAACTCACGTAACTAATACGAACTTTCCTCAGAATACAGGAAGTATAACATAAGAGAAATTAATATAGGGAACTGTACTCATCATCACATTGTTGTGGCGTGCAACCCAATCCAAATAACATGCCAATACACCGACAATCCGCAACCCTATGAGAACACAATCTTACATCCCAACCGCAGATGGTGGAACTCCCCCACTTAGCCCTAAGCTACTTCTTGCACCATTCTAGACACTGCTGAGATCCTTTCTCCTCTGTTAACAAAATCTTGCTCAACCAATTTGTCAAATTCTTCTAAATTCTCCTGCTAGCATCCCATTAATACTCAAATTCTCTATCATCCTTCACATATTTGGACTCCTACCGAATAGCCACTAGAATCCCTTGAGAAACTTTGCCAATCCCACAATCGGTAGCCTACTCATATGGGATAACCTACATGTGGAATTCACCAACTGACACTTTCCAACAATGTTGCGGCGCACACCGTCTGTAACATCAATACTTCACCCTAAGCTTGTTCTCATTCACCAACTTTACCCATCCGTTCTCTTCTCATGGACACCTACTAAATGCGCTACAACATCTTCAAATTCACTTCCATATAGCATCCTTCCTTGTCCCTAACCACTCTTCCCTATTGCATCCAACCTTCCGCCGATAACCAACAGTTCAGATTGAGCTCGGGGACCTAATCCCTGTCTTACTAAAATTCTCAAACCACTCCAACTCCTCCTCAAGGTAGGCAGCCGTCTTACTACTGAACTCATAGGCTACACTGCCACTATCCCCCTTAGTTAAACTCATTCCTTTAAGCAACTACCCAACTTCCACCTCTGACGCCTGGCATCTAGAGATTTAGCCACCACCTGACACTTCTCATATGTCTCCCTTCATCGCATGCTTCTCAATTGCGTCCTCAATTCAATATCATTCTCTATGGATCTTGAACCAACAGATCAGCACGACTTCAAACTCCCCGAAGATTGTCTTTCTCGAGTTGCCTTTATTAGAAATAACTATTCAATTCTGAACCACTACAGACCACGATCTCTGGCAACCGCTTCTTCAACACTCTAACCCAATGCAACCAAAGAGCTATAACACCGACAAACTTAATGCATGCTATTCGATTAAACAACGATACCGCAACACCGGTGAATACTCCACCTTGATCGTTATCACCAAGTCTTACTGCCTTACCAACCCGAACCAGATCGTTCATAGTTCAAATGCCTTTCCTCTGCCGGAACTCAAAAACTGAAATCTCGAAACCCACTCTGAGAAGACCTCCCTTCGAGCCATTCATCACCCCGACATATGGGCAAGCATTTTACCATCATAACACACCGTGCGATAACCGACCGTAAGCATCTTAACATCCTGAGCATAGTCTCAAGGCTCCCAGACACACAAGTACTGAGCTGGATCAACATAATATTCTTTTGTAGGTCGATAGCAACAACCTAATCAACTATGTACGGAACCATCACGCATCATATCTGTAGCACCATTACAACTACTCGAACCCTCGATTCGTAGAAAGCGCTTCGCGACGCGTAAGATTGAGTAGAAAGAAACATAGGCATAAGCCTTAAGGGAATAAAATCGCACGACGACGAATCAAGAAGGGAAGTACTCCTACACCCCCGTAGCCTCTCGAAGATAAGTACAGACGTCTCCGTACCGATTCGCAAGAATCTACTAGACTTTCTCATGACTCGTGAAACCTAGGGGAACCTGGAGCTCTAATACCACGTTGTCACAACCCAAAATCTATAGGTCGTGATGGAGCCGGACACCACTGTCACTCAAGCCACCCCTCAATAAGTTAAAATACTTTCCTATTTAAAATTTTCGAAATCGTTACCTTTATCTGCATTTCATAATACGACAGGAAATCAATTTATTGTAATAAGATATATCTCATCACATCCCCAGAACCCGGTGACACAAGTACATGAGCAACTTCTAAGAATTTATACAATTAACAATGCTTGTCCGAGAAACAAATTGGACAAAGACTATAAAGATAAAAATGTAAATACATAGAAGGGAGACTCTGCCAGCTGCGGAACGCCTCCGGATGAATGCAGCTCGTATAAGTCTCCAAGTCGATCCCTGTACTATAAAGGTACCTGTGCAACAAAATGCACAGAAAGTGTAGCATGAGTACATATACATATATGTACCCAGTGAGTATCCCGTCTAATCTCGAAGAAGTAGTGACGAGAGGTCGACTCGACACTCACTAAGGTCCAACAATAGCAATATGACAGAATATGATGAAAGTAGTAGGCATATGAAGATAGTTAAGCACCAAATTACACATATAAATCACCGAAGTCTGAGTAATTTCTGAAAAATACGTAAATACCTATTTTCATCCCCTTTTTCCTCAATTATCAAAATAGATGACAGTTTCCACTTTCTTTTCCTCAGATTGTCTGACAAATCCATATCTTTGAGATAGTACCAAATAAATCTTAAGTACATAGGTGTAAGACAATAAACAACAGGTGCATATCAAATAGGGTAATCCAAGTGATAACTGAAAAGGAACACCAATGTGTCTTACCCTCCTCTCGACAAATACCTGACAGTCCAGTTATAAGTGACTCAGAACTCAAGTGATCATATACATACCAGGACAAGACAACCAGCCGGAGTCATAGGGTAGGTCATAAGGACTGAGGTCATAAGCTCCCCACAATCGTGAATCATACCTGCGACTCGTGTGCTGACTCGATAGTAATAAGCTCCCCACGATCGCGTATCATACCTGCGACTCGTGTGCTGACTCGATAGTAATAAGCTCCCCACGATCGCGTATCATACCTGCGACTCGTGTGCTGACTCGATAGTAATAAGCTCCCCACGATCGCGTATCATACCTGCGACTCGTGTGCTGACTCGATAGTAATAAGCTCCCCACGATCGCGTATCATACCTGCGACTCGTGTGCTGACTCGATAGTAATAAGCTCCCCACGATCGCGTATCATACCTGCGACTCGTGTGCTGACTCGATAGTAATAAGCTCCCCACGATCGCGAATCATACCTGCGACTCGTGTGCTGACTCGATAATAATAAGCTCTCCACGATCAATCATGCCTGCGACTCGTGTGCTGACTCGATAGTAATAGTATTTACATAGAGGTACCTACGGGTACCGACTCGACCGTGAACTCAACAGGATTGTGTCAATATCATATCACTGATAGCCAATTAAGATTTACCTCATCATATTTTTTACCTCTCTTATGTAATTTCAACAATAAACACAGTTTATAATACATACAATGGTTCAAATAAGGCACAAAATGGCATGCTCGTGGGTCCTACGGCTACCCGACATAGCAATATAGTCGCCACGTACGGACCCTCGTCACTTGGTACGTACGCGGCCCCCTCAACATGTACACATAGCAAACAAGGAACCTACGGGGACATTTCCCCCTTACAAGTTTTGAAAGGAGACTCACCTCGTGTCGAATCTACCTCTCGGACCAATAACGTGCCCGCAACTCCGAACTCTACACCCGAGGACTCGAAACTGAGTCGATTCTCTTGACAATCCTTCCAACCCATGTCAATTGCGACAACATGTAACGGCGGATCAAAGTAGGAGAAAATCCATATGAATTCTTGAGAAAGATTTCACCGTACTCCCTTAGAATCGCAAAATCCCGTTGCCATAACATTACGTAGTCTTGTATGAGTTTTGTAGCAGAATTCACGTTGCTAATCGCTCTGAATGATTTGCTATAGTATTGACTAATATACTCATATGAATATTGCTAAAGGAAAAAATGTTGCTTGTAGTATCTCAATTTGCCATTTTAAGAGACCTTTTACACTTTACATGAAGCCACCTCATCCTTTAATTATGACACCTATTGTATGCACTTTAAGAGTCATATTTGGTGTCTTTGATATTGGTTCCAATTGCTTCCACGTTTTTGGCTTACTAAGCATATCCAAACTTACTTAATTAGCTTAATTTACTTGGTTAATCTCCCACTAAAATTTATAATTATTCCAATTATCCACATAATTAAGAATTATCTCAAATTACATAAAATACTACTCACTTTTAACACATTTTGCACACCTTACTATTATGGTCATGTGGTACCTTGTATGACACTAGTCAATATATACGGAATATTATAAAACTTCGACCAACCTCATTTTCTTTAACTTGTTTACCTTCTCACCTTCACGACTTTACTTATCACTTTTTTGAAATAGCGTGATACTTATAAATTTAAAATTAAATCTCATTTAGAGAAATGGTGTCCGATAACGCAAAACGACTGGTCGGGTTGTTACATTAAATCTAATGATTTCCAACGAATAACTTCATAAATAAAATGATAAACAAATAAATAAATCGAGCCACGAACTAATTATATATATAACTCTAAGACTACCTCAGGGTCTGGTGTCACAACTCACGAACTTCTAAGAATACTACAAATAATGGGCTGAAAGAAATAATATATCTGTTTTGAGTAAAATAAAACAGTCTCTATAAAACTAGGAGAAGACTCCAGGAATCTGCGAACGCCGACAGATATACGTTGTGTCTCCAAATGATGAATGACCGCACCTAAAATCTCTAACGCTAGCCGGTACTTGGATCTGCACAAAATAGTGCAGATTGTAGTATCAGTACAACCGACCCCATGTACTGAGTAAGTGCCGAGCCTAAGCTCGACGAAGTAGTGACGAGGCTACGGCGAGGCAATAACAATATAACCTGTGAACAATAAAAAATAAAGCACAAAGAAAATTTTAAAATAAACAAACAATAACTGTAACAACAATTTAAAATAACTCTGCCACCTTTTTCATGTCTCAACTATAATCAATTCTCACGTAAGTTTCCAATTTTTCCAAACTTGGACTTTAAAATAAAAGTAGTGCAAAAAATGAAAAATAGTAAAGTAAAACCAGTAAGTTCTCAAATCTTTGTGTTTTTTTGAAAATCAGTATAGTATAAGTGTCGTCCCTTATTTCTCCTTGTTGCGGTGTGCAACCCGCTCCCACCTGTCCACCCTTATTGCTCCTCCCTATAAATATATATCACCCTTATTACTCCTGTTGCGGCGTGCAACCCGATCCCACCTGTCCACCCTTATTGCTCCTCCCTATAAATATATATCACCCTTATTACTCCTGTTGCGGCGTGCAACCCGATCCCACCTGTCCACCCTTATCACTCCTTGTTGCGGCGTGCAACCGCTCCTACCAGACATATCATATCATTTTATTTATAAAAACTCTCACAATTCAGGCCAAGACTTTCACAACATTTTTGTCTCAACACATATAGACAAGAATTGGTATTTTCTCATAAACTTCATCAATATCATCACAAAATTAAACCAACAGAAATATACATATCTCATAAAAAATGTCAACCCACTCAACCTTTATGTACCACAATGAAACCAAGGAAACAACCAACACTTTCCAAAATAATTTAAACAAGACTTAACAACAAGTTAACAAAGCCAAGTAGTCATAGAAACATCAATGAGCATAAAACAATTAAGCCATGAATCAAATAATTTGGAAACGGGGAAGGGATCACGTTTAATAGATAATTTGGTGGTGCATAGATACTAGTCAACTCACTTATACACCACACACATGCAAATTAACATAGCAATTAAGTTGGGGGGTTCCTATTCCCTCAAGTCAAGGTTAAACCAAGCACTTACCTCAAATTCGCAGGCCACTCACTGCTCAATTATAGCTTTTCCTTTTGAATTCACCTCCAATACACTCGAATCTAATCATAATTAACTTAATATCATTGATTAATGCTAAAGGAAGTAACTTTACTGAAAATTATGCTTTTTCCTTAATTATCTAAAAAAAGATTAAAACCCGACCCCGCTTGGTCCAAACTCGGGGTTCGTACCAAATAACATTTACCCATTCACCCCCAAGCCCGAATATGCAATTAGTTTTGAAATTTGACCTTAATTCGAAGTAAAGATTCGGTTTTACAAAATTTCCTAATTCTAGCCAAACCCTCAATTTTTACCATGAAAAGTCTTGATTTTTGATTTAAAAGTGATTAAAAACGTTGGGTAATTGAAAGGGTAAAGTTTAAAATTGATTACCAACACTTTGGGGATGAACTTTGGTGAAGAAAATCATTTCTAGGGCTTGGTAGTTCGAAAAATGGTGAAAAAGAGTTCTGCCCGTATTTTAAAACAAGTTTTATAACGCTGGGCAGGTCCTCATCGCGTTCGCGTGAGCCTGCCTGCGTTCTCATAGGGTAATGGGCCAGTGGCCTTCGCGTTCACACGAGGCTGGACGCGTTCGCGATGCTTTGCCAACTGGCCTTCTAGTTCGCGGCCCACAGGACGTGTTCGCATAGAAGAAGCGTAAGCGCCCTCCCCCAGGCCCAATACTCTCCGCGTTTGCGATGGCCTGGCTGCGTTCGCGAAGGGTAATCCCCCCAGTGCTTCGCGTTTGCGGCCCAGGTCATGTGTTCGCATAGAACAAAAGGTCCAACTCAATTTTACTCTACGCGTTTGCGGCTGAAGCCACGCGAACACGAAGACGAAAAAGACTGGGCACCAGAAACAATAAAACCAACAAATTATATAATTGTAAAACACCCCGTGGCCTATCCGAAACTCACCTGAGCCCTCGGGGCTCTAAACCAAACATGCACGCAAGTCTAAAAACATCATATGGACTTGCTCGTGTGATCAAATCATGAAAATAACATGTAAAACTATGAATTAAACCTCAAAACTCATCATTTTTCTCAAGAACACTTAAAGTTCATTGTTTCTCAACCGAACGTCCGAATCACGTCAAATAAACTACGATTCTCACAAAATTTCACAGATAGTATTCAAATACCATAACCAACCTGTACCGGGCTCTGGAACCAAAATACGGGTCCGATACCAATGGTTTCAAATGTTAATTCTTTTCTTTATTTTATTAATAATTCAACAAAATAATTTCTTTCAAAACTTGATTCCTAAGGCTTGGGACCTCGGAACTCAATTACGGGCATACGTCCAACTCTCATATTTAACTGTGGACCTCCCGAGATCGCCGGAACACAGATACGGGTACTCAAAGTGTTGACCAAAGTCAAATATAATCAAACTTAACCTCTAGAAATTACTATTTCTCATATTTTCACATAAAAGCTTTCCGGTTTCACGCCCGGACTGCGCATGCAAATCGAGGTAGTTAAAATTAAACATTTTATAGTTAATAAGCCTAGAACGGAGTCTTAATTCATAAAATGACCCCTTGGGTCATCACAATCTCCACATCTAAAACAAACGTTCGTCCTCGACTCCCAAGTAGCTGCCTCAACGGACTGACCTTTCCACTACACTCGACTTTCCCTTTTTCCCAAACCTCATAACACCTTTAATTGGTTATACCCGAAGTAATACTCTCTCTCCAACCATGAATGCCACATCACGAACCTTACGATCGGCATAACTCTTTTGCCTAGACTGAGCTGCAGGAAGTCTCTCTTGAATGATCTTGACCTTATCTAAGGCCTCCTGAACTAAGTCTGTACCCAATAATCGAGCCTCTCCTGACTCAAACCATCCAACTGGCGATCTACACCGTCTACTATATAATGCCTCATAAGGAGCCATCTGAATGATCGGCTGATAACTATATTATAAGCAAACTCCGCTAACGGTAAGAACTGATTCCAAGAACCTCCAAAGTCAATAACACAAGCGCGGAGCATATCCTCCAAAATTTGAAAAGTACGCTCGGACTGCTTGTCAGTATGAGAATGAAATGCTGTGCTCAACTCAACTTGGGTACCCAACTCACACTGAACTGCCCTCCAAAAGTGCGAAGTAAACTGCGTACCTCGATTAGAAATGATAGACAGGGGCACACCGTGAAGACGAACAATCTCTCGAATATATATCTCTGCCAACCTCTCCGAAGTATAAGTACTTGCCACATGAATGAAATGTGCCGATTTAGAAACCTATCCACAATAACCCAAACTGCGTCAAATTTCCTCTTAGTCCGGGGGAGTCTAACAACGTATCCATAGTGATATTGTCATGACCCAAAACCGGTTCAGGTCGTGATGGCACCTAACGGGGAGGTTAGGCAAGCCAACGTACAACTATAACAATAAAAGTGTNNATAACTACAACAAGTGTGTGCCAGGACTAGTGTCACAGTGTCAACGAGCGGCTACATAGATACAACAACTGAAGTATACATATACAAAAATATACAAGCCGCAGTCTGGAATAAAAGACTGAGCAAAATGAAACTAGAAGGCTCCAGAGGTGCTGTCAGGATGACGCCAAGAAGACAGCTCACCGTATGGAGTGACACCGCGATTAGTATCTATCAGCAGGCGGACGACCAGACGGACCAACCTCAAGACCTGCACAATCAAGTGTAGAAAAGAAAGAAAGTGCAACATGAGTACATATAAACAAATATGTACCCAGTGAGTATCCCGTCTAAACTCGTAAAGAGTAGTGACGAGAGGTAGAATATATACTCACTAAGGTCCAGTACATAA
>MDKH01125094.1:0-56092 GCA_005239495.1 Nicotiana undulata | reverse complement strand
GTCGTGTCAAACGACCCGGAAATGTTACAACAAATGACCATCTCACAACCCTACATCTATATGATGTTTATACACACCCTTACTCCTCCAAAACTCCACAAAACAGTAGGAAAACACGCAGCCCAACCGCAACACAAAACAGCCCGCTACAAGTCAAATAACTCGAACTCACGGCTTCCGATCATCGTCCCGTGAGTTCTAACTATTAGGGAACACATTTATCAAAATTCATTGATATTTAAGCACTTAAATGCAGATATTAGACGTTTCTTAACTATGAAGTAACTTCCAAAACTCTAACGACAAAGAAAAAGGAGAGGCGGTATAATGACACTTACGTCGTAGGGATCGTTTTGATGTTATTGCTTCTCGATTTCATGCCCGGGATGATATTCTTCTTTGAAACCCTAAAAGATAGCTTGAGGTTATGTTTATGGGTGTTCTCTGGTCTTTTTATGCTGAAATATGAAGATAAAGCCGACCTAAGACACATATATATCTATTTTGGAAAAAGTCAAAGAGGTGCTAGCTTGGCACCCTAGGATTGGTCCATCTTCCGACGCTTATATCTTTTTATCCCGATGTCGTATGAACAAATGGTTAAGAGAGTTGTAAACTAAATTCCAAGACCTTCAATTTGGTATATAATATGTCCCAATATGACCTCATATAACACATGAAATCTATTTCCCAAAAAGCTTTAGTGATCCACCTACTTGTCACATATGATGTATGCGCAGTCTCGCAAAATTGCAAATATCTCTCTACTCCTATGTTGTATTGATGAACGATTTAATGCGTTGGAAACTAGACTCATAGATCTTCAGTTTGGTAGGTATATCATCCCCTAATTATAAGTATTTTTGGAGAAAAGTGCAGCTACATTCGACCTAAGTTTCAACAAATTTATGAATGTCACTTGTGAAGACCTATTCCAACTTCTGTTCCAAAACTTGCTTGACTTCAAAACGTAGCACACGACTATCATATGAAAAAATTAACTCATAGCATAACCTCCTTATAATTTAATTAACCATAGTCTCACCCTAAAGTACATGTTATAACATTCCAAACTCGTCGACTTTTGACGAAACTTATTCTCTTCAGTTGGTTTAGCTTCTAAGCTTTCCAACCCTCTTGGTACTCGTTATTCATGATCTTAAATATTTGTAACCTCCAATGTAACATGATTAACTTACTTTATATTCCATCAAATATAATCTTATTTCTGAGCTTACATCAATTGACTTACGATGTACTCTCACGTACGAAAACATGGGGTGTAACAACTTTGCTAACATTGACTATTTTTAAATAACCAATCCGAAAACTGACTAGCCCATTCTATTTTTACCTTATAATGCGATTTGATTTGAGTTCGAAATTAGTGTTCTTTTAGTTAGATTCCTCTTCCCCTATCCATTAGGTTAACTACACAAATAGCCATTTTTAGGGCTATTACATAGGGTTAGCCAATACTTATTTTTTCTTGAAAATTTAAACTAAAGATCTTAACTTCAGAAATTTGTGTCCTAAAATTTTTTAATGAAAAACTAAAATTCAGAACACACTGGCTAATTCCTAAATAGCAACACTTTGAATGGCTACCTGGTCTCATTTCAACAAAGGGCTCTCATACTGATAGGGATTTGGAAAATTCCTATTCAATGAGATAGTTTAATCTAAATAGCCGTTCATCCAACCGTTTATGTCACGACCCCAAATCCTAACAGGCCGTGGACGCTGAACAGCTACCTCAAAATTTCGTGAATCTGCAACTACAAGCAAGGACAGCTACTGCTCCAAACCGTCACCTGAATCGGTTCACAGAGGCACAAGGAGTCTTTATGAGTACGCCAACTGAGTAGTAATGAAAATAAATCACAGTCTGAGAATTATAAAACACACAGTACAGATACACAATTCCACAAAACCAGTAAAACACCAAGTCACCATGTAGTATTCATCAAATAATAAGTTCGAAATCAGTTTCCAGAAATCCCTTGAAAACAAGTGCAACATCAGTATATCTCAGTAAAATCCTCAGTAAAACCAGTTTGAAAACAAAGTAAATAACAGTTCGGAAACTTAGTAAAATCATCATAAATCTGCCCCTCAGGCCAAAACCATTTCTCGTAGCAGTTGCCCCTTAGGCATTCTCTCAATCACTCAGTATCAATCATCACCCAGTATCAGCCCCGCGGGCAATCATCATCACTCAATCGGTACCGGCGCTCACTGGGGGTGTGTACAGACTCCGTAGGGTCTCCTACAACCCAAGCGCAATAATAACATAAGGCCTGAAAGCCTCCTCACCACTCTCCTGAGGCCTGAAAGCCTCCTTACCACACTCCTAAGGCCTGAAAGCCTCCTCACCACTCAGTCAGATACTCTCAATTTGCCCTTAGGCTATAAACATACCGGGTTCTCGACCCAAAATAGTGTTTTATTTTCCAATAAATAGTATCAAAATACTCTGAGTGTCAAAACAATTTACCAGGAAAAGACTGCGTGAAAAATTATAGCATATCAGTGAGAAAAATATAGTAAACACAACCCCTGAGGTGTAAACAGATCGGCACTAGGCCCAAACACGGCTTACAGCCCAAATCATATCATGATAAAATAATACTAATTAAGCATAGACTTAAAAGTCGGTTTAGCAACTCAATAGTCGCCTAAATACGGAAGGTATTTCCAAAGTTCCAACCTTTTCATTTCAAAACCCGTGAAAGGGTGCATAGTCCGGAGTTTCATACCTCAGGACATGATTTAAAGACATTACTTACCTCAAAACTAGCCCGGAAACTATTATGCAATGCGCTTGCCTCTCGAATCAACCTCCAAAGGCTCCAAATCTACCAAGTTCAGATTTTTATCATCAATATATGCTTAAGGAACGAATTCCAATCGAAAGATATCAAATTTAGCTCAAAAATCCGAAAATAGTCAAAACCCGACCCTCGGGCTCGCGTCCTTAAAAACAGAAATTTTTTATACAAAAGTGTTCTTCGTCCTCTCACGAGTCTGTACATATAAAGAACACCAAAATCAGAGTTCGTTTGACCCCTCAAATCGACACCTAAAGATCTCGTAATCTCAAGCCCTAAAACCCAATTTTTTTACTGATTTTTTCATGAATTTACACTGGTTTTATGTTCTATAATCATCCATAAACGAGTTTTAATTATCAAAACACTTACCTCTATGAAGAACACTGATTTCTCTCTTCAAAACTCGTCCAAAAAGCTCTTTTCCGTACAACAATGGTGTAAAAATATGTTTAGGTCGCGGAAGGGTTATTTAAATATGCCCAGTTATTTATTCAGTGCGAACGCGGTCCCCCTCCCGCGTTCGCGAAATACAAAATCCTCAGGCCTCCAATTCCTCTGTGCGAAGGCACTCACCTGGGTACGAACGCAATGCCCAGGCTGGTCAACCCTCCGCGAACGCGGTCAAGAATCTGCGAACGCACAGGTCAAATGGACCTGGGTCCCTCAGCTGCCCTCAACTCTCCGTGAACGCACCCCTTAGCCCGCGTTCGCGATGGCTACCTCTCACAACTCTCCGCGTTCGCACCTCCTGGACCGCGAACGCATTGCACAAAAATCCCTGCTCCCATAATTCCCCTATGCGAACGCATAGGGTAATACATATGCAAAAACACCAGCAAAACAACCTTATTTTTAATTCCAATTGAGTCCGTTAACCACCCGAAATCAATCTCGAGCCTCTCGGGACCCCAACTAAACATACTAGCACGTCACATGTAATCATCCAAACATAGTTGCACCATCGGAACACTAAAACTAACATCAAAACACCAAAATCTCACCGGATTCAAGCCTAAAAACTTTGATATTTCTAAAATCCACCAACGATGCCGAAACTATACAAAACAACTCCGATTGACCTGAAATTTTGCAGACACATCTAAAATGACATTACGAACTTGTTTCAACTGTCGGAATTCCATTCCAATCCCGATAGCTTATTTTTCACTGCCGACCGGAAATCGCCAAAAAATAACTTTCGCCAATTCAAGCCTAATACTACACCGTACATCACAAAATTATTCTGAACACACCCCTAAGTCCCAAATAACCTAAAGAAGCTGTTCGAACCATGAAATCCGCATTCCAAGGTCGTTTACCAATAAGTCAACTCTCAGTTGACTTTTCTAACCTCAAGGTTATTTTTAAAGACTAAGTGGTTAAATTCTCATTATAATAACTTCGATTTCAAGCCTACCCACTCTAACACATCAAATACAGTATAACCAACCTATAGAAATTTAATAACAGTAATTATAATGCAGGTTCTACGTAACGACAGACCGAGTCGTTACATTCTCCCCCTCTTAAACAAACATTCGTCCTCAAACGAGTCTAGAAACATACATGGAGTCTCAAACAAGTGAGGATATATTCTCTGCATCTCCCGCTCGGTCTCCCAGGTAGCCTCCTCCACTGGCTAACCTCTCCACTGTACTTTCACTGAAGCTATCTCCTTAGATCTCAGCTTTCTGATCTCACGAGCCAAAATTTCTATTGGCTCCACCTCATATGACATATCACCCTCGAGCTAAACTGTGCTGAAATCTAACACATGAGATGGGTCACCAACATACTTCCGAAGCATCGACACATGGAATACTGGATGAACACTCGATAGACTGGGTGGCAAGGCAAGTCTATAAGCCACCTCTTCAACCTTCTGAAGCACCTCAAAAGTATCAATAAATCGTGGACTCAACTTTCCTCTATTTCCGAACCTCATAACACCCTTCATGGAAAGTCTTTGATGTGTAGATTATGATGTTATGCTAACTTTAGAAGATTTTATTGTAAGAAAATTAAATCCATCAGTGAAGGATCTTGAAGATTGAAACTCATTAATTGTGTTTGTTGACTTTGTAGTTATTTCGATTCAATTGTGATTGGAGTGTGCTTGCATATTAATTGGAGGTTGTGATTATATTTTGAATCAATTTGTTGGAGATTTTGGAGTAGATTTTAGAATTTTTGGTTGAATAAGACGAATTTATACTGTATAATAAAATGTTACATTATATACAATTTTGGTATATAATTAATTACAACAATATAATATTATAGTATATAGTATGATACAATAGTATAATATTTGTAACACCCCGTACATTCGGATTAGGTATGAATATGTTACATTGGTATTAATTTGATATATTAGACATATGAAGTCCCATCGGGATGAGTATGAGTGAAAATAGTTGTTTCAAAATCAAGATGGAATGTGAGGTGCATAAGATTCGACAAAATCGACTAAGTTTACAGAAGGTCCGTCTTCCAGAAGGTTTTGGTAAAACTGTGTAAGGAATTTGGGAAAACTCAAAACATGAAAGATGTAGGCCTTTGAAATAGATTTCCAACGATATATTATGTAGTCCGTTCGAATCTCTGTGCAAAATATTATGAGTGTTCTACAAAACAATGCGCAATCTCCGCGCCCCGGACCGCGACCGCGGTTATGCGGAAGTGTTCTTGCCATTTACCGCGGTCAGGCCTACAGGTGTGAGGGGACGGACTTGGGGAGTCATGTTTAAGCCCTATTTCGTCCCCCACAACCCCAAAACATAAAAACTTACTCTAAAAAAGGGAGATCTCAAAAACCTAACTCCTTAAGGGTCACTCCACCATCCAAGGTAAGTTCTAATGGTGATCCTAAGTTAATTTCAATTTTTAACATCTTATTAACATGGATAAACCCTCCATATCATTAGATATTTTATTGGGACATCATTGTTGAGAGAAGGAACCCTAGAACTCGAATCCAAGGGGATTGAACTTCAAAAAGGTAATGTCTTCACCCTCTAATTGATTCTAACATTGGTTTAATAATTATAGACCATATTTCATGAGATATAAGTTGATGGGTTTGATAGAAAAACATGAACGGTTATATGTGTGGTGTGTTAATTGTTGATTATTGGTTAAGGGTGTTGTTTACCTTATGGGTGATAAAGAATAATGTTGATTATAACCAATTGAGACTTTAAAATTTATCTAGGAGGAAGGGAATGAGTTATTGGATGTAGAGACACCATTAATAAGGACTATGAAGCTTTATTCCCACCAAGTGTTTGATAAAATGCTTATGTTACCAAAACATGAGTATCATAGCTAATATGGAATCCCTTTGACTTGTATTGATATATATTAAATTTTAAAGGTTTGACGAATGTTGTATTATGCTCAAGAGCAGGAAGTTAAGGTATGTGAGGCTAACTCTCTATGTTTGGGAATGTTAATGATTCTCCCTACACTATGTTTCTTTTACCACGTTACAAATTGCCTCAGAAATATAGTTAAGCCTAGTTCCTTGAATAGTTGCAGAACTTCTATTCTCTAGCTTCGTAACTCGTTCATGACTTTCATTCTGAACGTTGTGAAATCAGTGCGTAATGAATATAAACTTGGGTTTGATGCCCATGAGTCTTAATCTAGATTACTTAGCATGTCATAAACAGTTAAAGTTTCAATTTTCATAATCAGTTCATGAATACATGTCTCAGTCTAGCTCTATTCAGCATTCAAGTATCATGCAACTCAGTATGGTTCAGTATTTCAGCATCATGTATTTCAATATGATTCTCAGTTCCTGAATATTGAACACCAATATTTGGGAACGAGGCCGCAGTTTATGCTTTATGCATCTTTGGGCATGAGGCCGCAGTTTATGCTTTATGCATCTTTGGTCCCGAGGCCACAATTTATGCTTTATGCATCTTTGGACCTGAGGTCGCAGTTATGTATACGTATACTTGGGCCCAAAGCCGCAATTTGTATATATATATATATATATATATATATATATATCAACTCTCAGTTATCAGTTTAGTTTCAGTATCAACATTTAATATTCTTTCTTTCATTTGCTTTACATACCAGTGCAATTCAAATGTACTAACGTCTCTTTTTCCCGGGGCCTGCATCTCACGATGCAGGTAATGATTTACAGGTTGATGATTCAGAGCGCTAGGATTCTCGTACCAACTATTTGGTGATCCCCAGTTCTTTCGGGCAATTATCATTACCTTACAGTCTTCAGTATTTTCAGACACTCAATGTTTTCAGTACTTCATTAGAGGCTTCATATACTAGAGTAACAGTTAGACAGAGTCACATGCTTTTTATATTAAGCTATGTGGGCTACAAATATGTTTTAGAATTGCATTAGTATTTCCGCACTTTTATTTATATCATTCAGACTTTCAGTATATCAGCATGTGTTAGTTTATCTTCCGCATTCAGTATGTTATGATATCACATGTAGATTCAGCCAGCCAGTTGGTTTGCTCAGTCACACGTAATTAGGCACCGAGTGTCGTGTTACGCCTAGGCCTAGGTTCGGGGCGTGACAAAGTTGAATGAACCCAAGATATTATTTTGATATATTGTATAGTATATTAGTATATAATTTATAATTTAACAGTATATAATTTACTGATATTATTTTAGTTTAATAATTGAATTAAAAAAAATCCTTTTTAAACTCCATGCGTACAATTGTATACCTTGTTGGTATAGTTATATACTATACTGGTATTTTTTTTAATCAATCCACTAGGCAATGCCTAGGGCTAGTTTTTATATATATAAAATAATAAATAACAATGTGTCATGAAATCCAAATGTATGTAAGCAATAACATTCGATAGCTACATAGAACCTATTACCAATATCGAGTGAGGGTCTCAATAATGGTATTACAAGAAGTCTATTGTAGCTAATGCATTGAAGTACTTGCCCATGAATCCCTAAAACGTTAGTTTCCAGATGACTTTCGATTTTAGCCACTGCCCAATTTTTGTAGTCGTAGCCACCTTGAATGCATTTATTCTGCGCTGCCCATGATTCTTGATTTTTTTCCCAATGTTTGCTTTTTTATTACTTGCCTGATCCTTGATGAGTTCCTCCATATGATCACTTTTGACAGTGCTTGATGAAGTCGTGCCTTACTATGGTAGAAACTCACTGTAATTGAACCAACTTAGCATTGATTTTTGGTATCCATCCATTGCTTATATCTTGAATCCATTGCTTGGAGATCCTCCTGTTGTGTCCTATTGTGTTGCCATAATATGGTGTTAGCCCTATTTGTGTCGTAGTAGCCCGTATCCATCTGCCAAGTGAGCCATGTTATTTTTGAAACCATTCCAGCTATTGTGTTTTTGCCTTTAAGTTCGTGTGTTGTCCCCTTGCATGTTGTTGAGACTCTTGTCATGTATTTACCTTACATGATACATAATGATGCCGCAACCACAATTTTGTTACAATGATCCTCTATTCTTTCCAAAAAGTGATGCCAATACCAGAGCTTGATGAGTCCAAACCGTGATGTTTTCCAGCAAACTATCCTCATGCTTGTGCATGCCACCTTTCCTTATTCAAGGGAATGAGTACACTTTACTGATACCACCCATAGAAGTCATAATGAGTGGATAGACATGAGTCCAATAACATTTTCTGCAAAAAAGAAAACAAGGTTAGTGTAAAACATGATCAACATGTACTCCTCCCAAATGGCTTGTACAATATGATCTATTGGTATCTCCTTTGCCTTACTCCACCTTGCCTCATTTCTCCTCAATGTTTTCCATTCCACCTCAAAATATGTTTTTCCTTCTGTCTATTATGTCCTAAGGCATCTATCCCAAACAAACTTGAACTCCTTATCCCATGTTGCCCATTTCTGTTAATCATTCTGGGCAAATCTGCTTCATTCTGATTAACAAAGAGATTCCCATTGCCTAGCTCACAATCAACACTCTTTATAAACTCTGTATCCCCATTGGCTGACTCACAATTTTCTATTGTGGTGATATCACTTGCCTAACTCCCTATATCCCATAAGATCTTAGTCCATTCTCCTATAAAACTATCCCCTTCTGCCCATTTCTCTTATACATACTGGGCATATTTGCTTTCACTTTTGTACTGTGAATTAGCCATCCGTATGTATAGTTTGCAAAAATACCCCATTTCCAAAGCACTGCTTGCGATGTGCTGCTCCTTGCTTGTATCCTAGCACCTAGCTTTGATTTACATTCAGTGGGATGAGTGCATAACACTAATACCACCAGTTGAACTTCCATCAAAGCATAGGGCATAGACACAAAAATTATACATGCAAAACAGAACAAAGTGTTAGTGAAAATAATCACTACCATACTCTCCTCCATATGGATTTGAATATGGTAATTCTTTTCCACATATTTTATCTTCTCCATTCTTTCTTCATCTGTTGCTGCCATTACACCTTCTTCTATTATTCTTTTTCCACTTTTATTCTTAAGTGTGGACATTGCATTTTATCCTCATTGACCAGCCGTCTCCCTTGTGCGTCTAAATCCCAAAATTCAAAGCATTCAATGTTTCCAACATCGAGAGCATAGTTTTCAAGATGATCCGCCAATTTGTTCCCCTCTCTATAAATGTGAGACACCTTGATATTACTTCCTTCTAACAACATGTTAATCTCCTCCACCTGCTCAACTATATTCCAAGGTGGCTTCCATGTTCCTTCAAGTATGTTTTTCATTAACCTCGAGTTAGTTTGGATCCAATTTTGTACATAATTCTGTGTTCTACAAAACCTTACTGCCTCCACAATAGCTGTTGTCTCTACTTTATTATTGGAACCTTCATTGATCTCCCTTCCTAGTGCATATTTCAAGTCTCCAAATTCATCCCTCAAACAGAAACCAATGGCACTTCTACCAGGATTCCTCTCGATGCTCCATCACTATTAACTTTGATCCACCCCTCCAATGGAAATTCCCAGATTACTTTTTCATATTTCAATCGAGGGGTATATTGTTCTAACTTATGCAAAAGATCCTGCCACTTATGAGGTACTTGCACACCTGGTTTTCTCATTTGAACCAAGGCTTAAAGTGTTGTAGAAACTTGATATATAACTCTTCTAACTGATACTATCTCTTCATATTTTAAATTATTTCTCCTCTTCCATAATTCCCACACAATACATGATGGTAGAGCCTACATTATAGGTTTTATTCTAGGTAGTACCTGGGCAGTCCAACTTTTGGTAATAGCTTGATGTAGATTCAGTCCCTCCACTGCAATTCCTGCTCGTATTAGGAAGTATCTCCATACTGTAGTTGCAGCCCTTGACGTGAAGAATAGATGTACTAGAGTCTCCTCCTTAGGGTCTGAACAACACCAACACCTCGATGCAATTGAGTATCCCAACCTGTGCATAAAAACATCGAGTGGCAGCTTTGCTCTCCATACCTTCCACATGAAAAAACTGATTTTAAATGGTAGTCATTTCACCCAAATCATCCTACAGGCTATCCTAGGATCATTTCTTCTTCGTAGATAGTCCCACGCTGATTTAACATTGAAATGTCCTCTTGTTTCAAGCATCCAATATGGAGTATCAAGCTCATTGTTCATAACTGGAGGTCTTATTTTCTGCATAATGTGTTCAGCAAACTCTTCAAGTAAGATCTCCAATAATTTGTCCACATTCCCAGCTCTATTTTCAACCACATCATACACATTATGGATTCTTTCATCAACTCCAAAATCTCGAGGTACTAGAAAATATAAAGCTCCCAAACACGTCCAATTATCAAACCAAAAGAGTGACGACCCCATTTTTGGTTGACAAATAATCTGGTGTTCTATTATATCCCTACACTCTAACATTCTCCTCCATATATTAGAGCCTCTCCTCCATGGAACTACTACTGCATTAAGCTTTTTACAATACTTCTGGTTTACAAACGAACTCCACAAACTTGGTTTAATTTGAAAGTCCCACCAAAGTGTTATAGAATAATGCTTTGGCCACATCATGTAAAGATCTGAATCCTATCCCTCCTTCCTCACAAGGCATACATAATGAAATCCAAGAAGCCCAATGCCTGCTATTTCCACCCACACAACTACTTCAGAAAAATTGTGGAAAAACTCTTGTGGAGTTTGTTGATCACATTATTTGGTGGATTAACTGCGGACAGTAAGTGAATAGGCATGCTTTGTAATACATGTGCTATTAATATTGCTCTACCTCCAATGGATAACATCTTACCTTTCCAAGACTGCAACTTATTAAGGACTTCTGTGATGAGCTCTTTATAGTAATCCATCTTTCTTCTCGCATAAAAAAATGGACATCCCAGATATGTAAAAGGGAAATCTGCTTTTGCAAAACCTGTGAATCTCTCCACTTTTTTAATTACCTCCAACTTTGTTGAGTGATGCATGTAAATAGCAAATTTTGACTTGTTAATCAGTTGGCCAGATGCAACCTCATATGCATATAAAACTTCTATCACCAACCGCAATGATGTAGCATTTGAAGATGAGAATATGATCGTGTCATACGCGTATGCCAAATGATTAATTTTTTGGATCCATTTAGGCAGCCCAAATTCACAAAAATAGAGGTTCGAGTGTAGTGAATTCAATCCTCTTGATAGAGCCTCCCATGATAAAATAAACAGAGAAGGTGAGAGTGGATCTCCTTGCTTGACACCTCTCGATGATTTAAAAAAAACATGAGGTTGTCCATTGACGAGCACAGAATACCAGTTGTTTGCCACAATATCATATATTATCCCAATAAATCTTTCACAAAAACCCAATTTTCTCAACATCTTGGTCAAAATAGCCATGACAGTCTATCATATGCTTTTGTCATGTCGAGCTTGATCACAACATTAGGTCCTGCCTTAGTTCGCATCCTAATATCTGTTATGATCTCTTGAGTTAATAGAACATTTTCAACTATGCTTCTACCTTTTACAAATCCAGCTTGTCCGTCTGATATTAAATTAGGAAGTAACTCCACCAGTCTCTCATGAATAAGTCGCGAGAAAATTTTATTGATGAAGTTACTTAGACTTATAGGCCTCAAATCTGAAAATGTACTCACCTCTTTCTTCTTTGGCAAAAGAACTAGATTTGTATGTGTCACACATTTGGGAAGTTGTTGACCATTGAAAAATGCCAACGCCATTGTATATATATCTTCTCCAATAATATCCCAACACGAGTGATAGAATGCACCTGTAAATCCATCTGGACCCCCCTGCAGATTCACCATTGAGACCAAATACAGTTTTTTTAGCTTCTTCTTTGGACGACATTGTTATAAGATTCTCATTCTGCTCTTCTTTTTCTTCGACCTTTTACCTGAACATGAAAGAACTTAGTGTTTCTGTCTCCATCCTTGAACCATGCCATACCTGATTTTTGCCTCCAAAATTCCTCCTCCATTTCTAGATATCTGATCATCTCCGCTTGTACCTTGCGAAGCCTCTCTCTGTTCATTTGTGTAGGACGAACCTCAAATTGTCTTTCATGAACTAAAACAACTTCTTCCAAGCTCGCAATCTTCTGGAAAATGTCTTCATAGGTTGTTTTACTCCAAGTCGATAAAGCTTTCTTTAACCTCTTTAATTTGTAGTTGAAGAGCACAAACGGACTAGCACTGAAGTTAGTTGTCCAGTTCTCCCTTACTACATCCTTAAATGAAGCATGGTTAGTCCAAATATTCAGGAATCTAAAAGGCTTCTTAATAGGGGTTGTTTCAATGTCACACTTCAGATGCATTGGGCATTGGTCAGAGCCAATTTTAGACAGGTGTGTAACCTCTAAGCCTGGGAATGTTTGTTGTAATTCCATATTTCCTTAACATCGATCGGGCCTTTAAGATATGCAGTCTTCCTCTGATCTACCATTCCACCAAGTGAAGATTCTCCCTTTAAATCCAAGATCTGTTAAATTACATGTGTTGATACAATGCCTAAAATTATCGACCTCATTCACAGAAACTGGCAGCGCACCAAACTTCTCTTCCTCATCCCAAATCACATTAAAATCTTCTCCCATGAGCCATGGTGTATTCATGTCAGATGCCATATCATAGAAGGAGTCCCACAATTCTATCCTTTCAATTGCAGTACACTTTGCATAAACTGGTGTGAGTATAAGTTCAACATGAGTTTTAGTATGAATTAACTTCAAGGTGAGTTGTTGTACCATGTTGTACAATATTTTAACCTCAAACGCTTCATCAATAAAAGCCCATATTTTGTTTGATACATTCACCACAGCCTGAGCTAATCCAATTCTTCTTCTATATCTTTCCATCTTGTTAGATTGTTGCATTGGTTCTAGAATTCCAATAAACTCGAAATGTTTCTGCCTGTGCATATTGATCAGCCTCTCAAATGCTTCAAAGTGTTCATTGATCTCACATTCCATATGATCGCATTCAATATTGATTCAATGATTTAGTGAGTGTTCTCCTTGTTTGTACTCCACCAGTTGGAGCTGTGGATGTCTCCTTGGATTGTTTCTTCCTACCCTTAGCAGCAGATTTAACTTTCTCAATGTGCCTAGGAGAGAGGTCCCCTTGTTTAGCTATATTAAGGAAGTTTTGAGCAGTCGACTCTTCATCCATATCCTTGTCAGCTTGAATTTGCATTGCTTTATCTCCCTCTGCAACCACAATATTAGAAATCTTGGGAATATACATAATAGCTTGATCCTCACCTTTTTTTCTCCATTTGCAATTGTTGAACTTCAATGGAATAGTAACACCGGTAGGTATCTGATTTTTACCATTTTTTCACTCTCATCTATCTTTGAATTTGTTGCAAATTTCAGAGTAACCTGTTGCTCAGTTCCTCTTGGATCATTTGCATTCACATTACCATCCTTTAAAGCCACAACTTATGCATTATTTTGTTCAACATTTTTTTGCTCCACATTAATTTGTTGCATATTGTGCTCATCTTCATTGTTGAGTAGACTCTGCTCCTCACTTGTCTTTATAGAAATGACATTGCCATTTACACTTGGATTGTCACGACCCGAAATCCCACTGTTGGGACCGTGATGGCGTCTAACGTTGAACCCGCTAGACAAGACAACGTTCCGGTTAATATAACTTATTTCCTTATTATTTGGCATTTAAAAGAAAAGTGATATACAAGAACAAATATAAATAAGGGTGCGAAAGATATGAAATCTGACAACTTAAGTAAATAGTATTACAAAATCCTTAATAAAACTCCCAGAATTGGTATCACAACTTCACAGACTGTCTAAGAATACAGAAAACAAAGGTCTGAATAAACAATTACTACTGTCTCAAAAATACAAAGAAAGGACAGAAAAAGGAATGAGATAGGAGGTGACGCCAAGGCCTGCGGACGCCTACAGGACTACCTCAATGTCGCTTGGTGGACTGAAGGAAGCCTCCTCAATCAGTGTCCACTGGGTCCGGTACCGTAATATGCACAACATAAAGAAGCAGGTGTAGCATCAGTACAACCGACCCCATGTACTGAGTAAGTGCCGAGCCTAACCTCGGCGAAGTAATGACGAGGCTAGGAAACGACCAATAATATCACCTGTTAACTTTAATAATATATAAAGAAATAACAATAGGAAGTAAACAGATAAGTGCACAAACGGGGAAAAACATGCTGGGGACAAAGGGGAAAGCAATTACTGAATAACAGAACAAGGCAACAGTTTAAATATCAAAATATGAACAAGAAATAACAACATAGAACAAACAAGTGCACGACATCACCCTTCGTGCTTTACTCTCATTCTCACCAAAACAAGTGCATGACATCACCCTTCGTGCTTTTACTCTCATCCTCACCAAAACAATAAATAAATAGAAACAGCACGACATTATCCTTCGTGCTTTTAATATCATATCATGGCACGACATCATCCTTCGTGCTTTTACACTCTCATCCTCACAATGCAATAAATAAATACACGGCATCACCCTTCGTGCTTTACACGCTTCCTCACCCAAACAATATCAAGAACAACAGTTTGGAAAGGAAAATCAACAACATAAATCATAAGTCACAACATTCCGGCAAGGGAATAACAACAGAATTAATACCGTCCCGGCAAGGGACACAACCATAACCAATCTCACTCAAGTGTATAACTTAACAAAATAATCCTCAACCGAACAATTAACCAACAATATTCACAACTAAGAATTTCCATCAATTGAATAACCTCTAAAGTGAAATTTACTTCATAACAGAGTGAATATCGATGAAAATCACATATATCATAAAAACCGACTCACGGGCATGCTTGAAAACAACATATAGGTACTCGTCACCTCACCTATATGTTGAACATGGAATAAACACGTAGAAAATAAGACTCAACACCTATTCCCTCAAGCTAAGGTTAGGCCAAAAACTTACCTCGATGCCACAAACACAATTCAAGCCACAACTACAACTTTACCTCTTGATTCCACCACCAATTCGCTCGTATCTAGCCACAAGTTACTTAATTATATCAATAAATGCTAAATGAATCAATTGTAATGCATGAAAATGAGTTTTCTAAAGTTTTCCCCAAAAAGTCAAAAATCGACCCCAGACCCGCTCGGTCCAAACCCGAAATTCGGACCAAAATCTGATTACCCATTCACCCCCGAGCCCGGATATATAAATGGTTTTGGAATTCGACCTCAATTGGAGGTCTAAATCCCTAAATTTCAATATTCTTAGGTTTTATCTAAAATTCCCAATTCCACCATGAAAACCCTAGATTCTAGGATGAAATCTTGTAAAAAGAAGTTAAGGAGTAAAGAAAATGAATTAGAAATCACTTACTAATGTTTTGCAGAAGAAAGAGTGTTTGGAAAATCGCCTCTTATGTTTTTAGGGTTTTGAAAAATAAAAAATAACTGAAACTCTCATTTAAATATACCCCACTCAGGCCCCCACCTCGGAACGCACAAAAGGGGAGTGCGGCCGCACCAACAGAAACAAAAGAAAGTGAAGAAAATAAGGAAAAATGACTGCAGTGACATACTTTATTATTTTGGTCATAACTTTCTCTAAAGATGTTCAAATTTCTATTTCTTTATCTTTCTGGAAACTAGACATGACGGGCTACAACTTTCATTTTTGAATCATCTCACAATTCTTTGTAGATCAAAAGATATAGGCTTCCGAAGTCAGACCAGTGGTCCAGCTCCTTCACCGCGGACCGCACAAAAACGAGTGCGGCCGCAAAGGCCCTTCCGTGGACCGCACAAAAACGACCACGGACCTCACTGGCAGGTTCAGAGATCTGACCTGCAACAGCTACGTTTTAAGCCTAAAAACATTCCGGGACCTATCTGAAACTCACCGAGCCTTCGGAACTTCAAACGAAATATGCACACAACCTCGAAAACATCCTACTGACTTATTCGTGTAACCAAATCACCAAAATAACATCATAAACATCGAATTAAACCTCAAAATCAATGCAATTTCTCAAAACTTCTTTAAACATCAATTTGTTTTTGCATTTTAGTTCCGAATCATGTCAAATGGATTCCCTTTCTTACCAAACTTTACAGACAACACATATAAATCATATCGAACATGTACCGGGCTCCGGAACTATAATACGGGCTCGATACCACAGGTTTCACATAGCATTTCACTTTCAAAAACCTTTATATTTTTCAGAAAATAATTTCTTTTAAAAATTTATTTCTCGGACTTGGGACCTCGGAATTCGATTCCGGGCATACGCCCAAGTCTCATATTTTCCTACGGACCCTCCGGGATAGTCAAATCACAGGTTCGAGTCTGTTTACCAAAAATATTGACCAAAGTCAACTTTATTCACATTTCAAATTCAAAATTGCTAATTTCCTCAGCTTTTCACATAAAGGCTTCCCGGTTACACGCTCGGGTTGCGCATGCAACTCGAGGTGAGATAAAAGGAGGCTTCATGACCTCGGAACACAGATTTAGCTACAAATACACGGGATGACCTTTTGGGTCATCACATGGATCCTTTTCATCACCTGCATCACCACCATTTTCTTCTTCACTTTGCATTTCATCCGGAATTTCCCCTTCCTCTGAATCTTCTTCAGTCTGGTCTGCCCAAAATCTACCTCCTTGCCATTTAATCTTCTCATTGCTTATGAATTTCTCAAATTCAACATCAACAATTTCTTCCTTATCCAAATTCTTTGGTAGCACATCTTCTACTCTAGTATCCTTTGAAGGCACAACTTGACAAGAAGTGTTAGTTGCATCCATATCCATAGTAAAAGTTCTTTGCACCCATTGAGCTGTTGTTTCCTTGTTTGTTTGATTATCTACCCTTATCCCTTTTGGCATTCCTTCTTCTCAATCCTTTTGAGCAGTTTTCTCTACTGTTTTAGGACTAACCATTAGAGCTATTGTTCAGACTTTTCCTTGTTCCATTGTTATCCACATTGCTCCCTTTCCATGCTTTGCCTGTCCCAGGAGAATTAGATTTCTTTCCATACTCAGCAGCTGGTTGAGATTCTGTTTCCTTAGACATAGGAGTTCCACTTTGTCCCGAGTTTTCCTGTACCACCACTAGTTGATTGTTCTCATTGACTTCACTATTATCCACTTCCAGAATTGAAACTTATTAGCAATTTGCACTTGTTTAGGAACAACAACAGTTTGCTTCTCAACTTGTACAATTTCCTTCCCAGTTTTTATCACACCTTCATTCCCTTTCTCTTTGCCTTTGCCTCGATTGTCCCTTACCTCTTTCCATTGTGGAGCAACATTGCCAACCACCTTTCCACTTGAAAGAATCATCATGGGAGTTGCCTCATTACTTTTTCTAAGTTAGGTTTATCAACTGCCTCATTTGACACCTGTTATTCCACATCCTTAGTTGCTATCAGTTTAGGTTGAAGTCTCCAACATTCCATCATATATCATGTTCTTGAAGCTTGAATTCTTTACAATACTAAGGCAAATAGTCGTACTTAATAGTCACCCATTTAGTTCTCACCTCCACATTTAACTCATTCTCAATATCCATATGCACCTTCTTAGGGAGATCAGACAACAAATCAACAAATGCCTTCACACGCGCACAACTAGACCTAGTTTTATTCATAGTAGCCATATCAAGATGGAGAGATCTTCCAACAGTTGAGGCTAGTGAGATTAGAGACTCTTTGACAAAAAGGTTTGGCAGTAAATTAGGGAAGGAGATCCATGCCATTACCTTTGGAGTTTCTTCTCTTACCTTGAATTTGTGATCATAAATCAAGGTTCTCAATTGATATTCATATCCCATCTTGTCCTTGACATAATACACACTTTTCGACGTAAAATCGATGAAGTCTTGCCATAATGTCATTCGTACTAACACATGCCTGTCACAAAGATATCCAATATTACACTCGCCTTTAATACCACATTGCATGGGAATTATTCGACGTAGTTCATTAAGTTCCGACCATCCATATGAGAATTTGCACACTACAACATGCTGCAGTCCGTAGATCACGTTCATTCGATCAACCTCTGCTTCAGTGAACTTGACCATTGGTTGTCCTTGCAACATAACTGCTCGACGCATTGGAATAGGATCTACAGTAGACTGTTTTGACCCATGAACTGTTGCATTGATCGATGCTGGTTTAAGAATGTTTAAATAGTCTAAGGGCGTGGGTATCAATGTAACGTTGTTACTAATGATAAGAGATGTTTGGGAAGGCTGGAAAACCGTTGGAGTAGGCTGGCCACCGGCCGGCGAGGCCATTGACGAGTTCGCAAGGCAGTGCGTTTATTTCTTCTCCTAATCGCCTGATCGCCAGAGCGCTTAGGGTTTTTCTCTAATTTTTGTTGTTACTATGCTGGTATCATATGTTAGTTAGGAATTTTTTTTTGTTCTATTAGCTATATTTAATTGGTACATTAATGGATTTTTCTTTTGTAATAGTAGAATAGTACATTATCTTGAATTCTTTTAGTTTTCCTTTATGCATGTGTATTTTACAATCATTTTGATTTTTTCTTTATGTGTTTGTTTTATATAATAGTATTATAGTACAATATCTTGAAATACATTATTATATTGATATGTGATACACTATTTTTTGATTTTTCTCTCTATGCATGTGTATTATATAATAGTAGTATAGTCATATTATTGCCTGAAATTAATTAGTAGAACTGTATACCCTATTGGTATAATTATATGTCATATTGGTATCATATGGTAGTTGGAGTATTTTTTGGTTGTTTTAGTTGCATTTTAAAGTGAATTCTATTCTGAAATGATTTATATGATCATGTTTTTTTGTGTTGGATTTTCTTTTACCTATGGACATAAGATTTTGTGTATCATAGTTTTTATAGTTATATGCAGTTGTTAGAACGACCCCGTACAACTATACCCTATTAGTATATCTATATACTATATTGGTATCATATGCTAGTTGAATCATTTTTTGGTTGTATTAGCTGCACTAATAGGCACACTATTTGATTTTCTTTTAATAATAGTAATATAGTACAATATCTTGAAATACTTTATTATATTAATATGCGGTACACTATTTTTTATTTTTCTCTTTATGCATGTGTGTTATGTAATAGTAATATAGTCACATAGTTATCGAGAATACAAGTAAAATTGTATACCATGTTGGTATAGTTATATGCCATATTGGTATCATATGGTAGTTTGAATATTTTATTTGGTTTTTTTAGTTGTATTTTTAAGTGAATTCTATTATGAAATTATTTATATGAACATGATTTGCAGTGCTAGAATTTTTTGTGCCGATGGACATATATTATGTGTATTATGTAATATTTTTTATGGTTATAGACAATTATTGGAATGACCCCATATAACTATATATTTGTAGTATACAGAATGAGCAAGTTGCTTTGTGAATATTTATCTTGCAATGCGAGCACGTAATTTTATCATACTTTTATTGCATTCTTTAATGTTTTGGTACAGTAGTATAGTCGCAGAAAGTTGTAGCAATATTCTAGAGCAATTATGTACTCTGTTGGTATACATGTATACCATATTGGTATCATATGGTACTACAAGTCTTTTTTGCTACTTATACTTTTATTGCATTTTCCAATATTTCATTATCATTTCTTTTCTAACTAGTATATACAGAGATTTAGTGACCGTAGATTATGGTTTCTTGCTCTATTACTAGTTATGTTACTGTTAATGGTAGAGTGTGTACTGATATTTGTAGGGAAGGGGATTAATATTTTCATGGCAATCACGTGTTGCTTTGAATCTGATTATGTAATTTGTGGTGCTCAACAACAGTCAGTGTGATATTCAATGAATTAGATCAAGTGACAACTGATATTATTCAGTTTAATAATTAAATTAAAAAAATAAGAAAAAAGACAAAAAGTATATTATATTATATATTAAATAAAAGGTGAACAAATATTTACTATATCAGTTGTTTTCTTATTGTATATAAACAAGATTAATAAAAAATAGTTAAAATACTAAATGAAATTAGTATGAAGAGAAAAAGAATATAAAAAAAGAAGTTAAATGAAATTAGACAATGAACAATAAATAAAGAAAATAAAAGAAAAAAGAGTTAAATGGAACTAGGAAAGGAAAAAGAAATAAAGAAAAAAAATATAAAATAAAGAAGGAGTCAAAATTGGATGTGAAAAAAATTATGGTAAAAATAACAATAATACGATGGAATAAATAAATAAATAGAAAAAGAGAAAAAAGAAGAAAAAAAGAAGAAAAATTAAAAGGAGAAAAGAAAGAAAAAAAAAAGGAAAAAAGAAGAAGCTTAGACATAAAAAGGAATTGGAGAAAAAAGAGAAAATTTCCCACAAAAACTACTATGGATAGGAAATGTAATTAGTTTGATACGTAAAAAAAATAAATAGATAAATAAGGATAATTCGTTTTGTTTTTGTAGGTAACTGTGTCATTCACTCGCCTACGGAGCCCAATCAAATATCTTGTTGAATTCTCCAGACCCTAGACTTTGTAGAGACATTAGGATCTTGGGTCTACTAACTTTTTGGCCCAACTACACACGACAGTAATGATATGTTCCTCTATACGTTCATGTTCCGAAGTCATTATTATAACCAAACCATGAAAACTATAGTTTATAAGTAGAATTTGTGAGGATCTTTCACAAAATAGATCAGGTTCAAAATCTCACGGCCCCTTCTTCCTGTTCTTTACCCTATCCCTTTATGTAATAGAAACATTTAAAAAAAGAAGAAGAAGTTTTTACAGCAAATAAAAAGCCTTTCAATTAGATAGAGTGAAACATTGATTAAGGTTTAACTGAGTTCACATAAGTAATTTAAATGAGTTAGTTTCACATTCAATGTGGTTCTAACTTTACAAAGTAGAGGTAAAGTCTGTGTAAACGATGTACCAAATCATAATGAGGCTTCCATAGTATCATCTATGTTCCATCAACAAAGTAAGCCCGTTGGAGGCTCCACAATAGAACCATTGACTCTTTTGGAGAAAACTCAAGCTCATCAATACGTGTTACTTAATTGCGCAGTAAAGCCATTTATTGAGTAAGAAATTTGATTTGATTTGATTTATAAGAAACGTTTAGAGTGCTTGGATTAAAATTGATGCATATAACACCTTTGTAGTGAATTCAGATATCACATGAGAAGAAGCAGAGACCGAAGACTTTCAGCAACAAAAGTAGAGAGGAGAGTTAGTAAAGAGTTCCTTGATTGGTTTCCTAAGTGTGTGAGTGAATGATATTTAAAATATTCCCTAATTGGTTTCCTAAGCTTTCTCTTATCAATTAGTAATTTCTAACAGAAATATGTTGTTTATTTAGATTATGAATCCAGATATAGTAGACACTATCTCTGATGATATCAAGTTCATAGCACAAGGTCCAGCACAAGATGCAAGAAGATTCCGTACTTATAACATTAATGGATTCAAATTTCGGACTTTGTCTTGGGAATAAGGATTAAAAACTCAAAATAGTAAAGTTTTTCTTGTCTCTGACACTTCATGTGTTGCACCTACTGCAAATAGATATGCAAGACAAGCAGATCTGTCATATTATGGGAAGTTGGAAGATATTATTGAGCTTAAGTATTATGGTCGGTTCAAGGTTGTTCTCTTTAAGTGCCAGTGGGCTGACACTGCTCGAAACATAGGGTTCAAAATTGATGTTTGGAAGTTTAATTGTGTCAACTTCTCTAAATTGATCCATACCGGTGATCGTGAGGATATGATCCATGTATTGAAGCATCACAAGCAAATATGGTCTACTATGTTGACGATGAAACTGATAAAGGATGGAGTGTGATTGTACATCTAAAGCCAAGAGATTTGTTTGATATGGGAGAAGTTGATGAAGAAGAAATATACGAGAATGAGTCATATCGACAACAGAAATTTGGACATTTATTTCATGTTGATCACGAGAATATCCAAATTTCAATATAGGAGCATATGACTGAATAGCTATAATAAAATATCCAAATTGCAATTGCAACAAGAATTTGGACAATCTTTTTTTGCTTGATTAGGATAGTTTGTTTAGTGTTCTTTTCTTCAAAACTTACTATCTTTTTGCTAAGAAAGTGATATTTATTCTTTATGAAAATTTTGTGATTGTTTGTTGCTCGGGTTCTGCGTAGAATTCAGTAAGTGTTTGAAAAGCTATTATAATGTGGATCTAACATGTTCAAACATTTATTTGAATGTTTACTTTTTAAACATATTGGATTCTTATTTCTTATATTTCTCAGTTACTACTGTTTTCATGAGCTATATTATGTTAACTTGGTATTGTGGTATGCAGTTTGATCCTCAGAGACTATGCAATCCTTCATGGTGTTATTGTATTTGCTAATATTGAGGTAGCCTTCTTGTGTGAGAAGTCTTTAGGGCAATTGACGGTATCAATGACTTATTGGAAGTTCTTAAGTTTTTTGGTTTATTTGTTAAGACATTATGGTATTGTTGAATGAATAGCAACTGCCCATATGTCAAAGAGCAGTAGATTATGAGCTTGCTATAATACCAGCTATGAGAAAGAGAACTTCAGTAAATTTATGTGTATATCTTAAATTAGATTCCGACTTGCACCCCATTTTTTAATCTTGAAGTTTGTGGATTTTGTTGTTGCTTATTAAATTCATTCATTATTGATTTGCAGATTTGCCAAGATTTAAGCGTTTGCTAAAAAAGCAAAATTCAGATCAGTCAGTATCTACTTCACAAGATACTGAATCAACACCTTCATTTCTTCAATCAACGCCATTCATGCCAATACATCCGACCACGTCAATTTTGGCCACAACACATCTGGCCATCATTTCAGCCCATATCGCAGGGGGCTCCAACATTTCAGCCGGCATCACAGCCGTATCAATCAGTTCTCTCAACATCACATCCAACTCAAATGGATCAGGCCGCATCACAGCCGGCACCTGCAGTTTACCCTGCATCACAACCATCTCGGTCAGTTCACTCGACTCCAACTGATCAGGACTCGTCACAGCCAGGTCCAACAATTCATGCCTCATCTTGAAAGCGTTCTGGGAGCCATTGGACTGTAGACGCAATAGGTAAATACTTTTGACTATTAGTACATATCCATGAGATGGTTGATGATTTTCCACATTATCTTCTGACTTGCAGTCATATTATTAGATACTAGAAAAATTAATTATTTCTGCAAGTTAGAAACACAGATATTTCTATCTAATATCATAAGGCAAGGGATTTAAAGTACAGTGTAGTTTTACTTTACTCAATTAGTGTAAGTTGACATGTTGTAACAAGTTGCTTATAATATTTTTGGGGGGTAACTAGCTTCTTTTTACTACTGCTGAATTTTTATGCTTTAATGGTAGTTCATTATCTACTAGGACCAGAGGAGTAATGAGAGATTCGAACACTGTTGGCATGGTGTAAATAATTAATGAACTGGATTACCTTGAAAGAGCATTTTAGTCGTTCCTAGCTTTCCAATTTAGTATCCGGGTTCGGGAAATATTACGACCGAATGAATCACAAAAACAACCTTCTTTCCCCGCACAAAGATGCAATTCATTGTACTATTCACAAATCAAGATAGTAGTCTTTTAAATTACATTGTGCTCAAATTCACCAATTATTGCAGTACTCAATCAAATTACAGCTTCATGACTGCCAATTAATGTAATGTAGCCAAAAGGTTTTATTTTTGGATATTTCAAATTTTCAATAGGTACAGTACAGGCACTTAGCTAAATTTCACATAGCTTCTAACTGTCGCGACCTAAAATCTATTAAGGCCGTGATGGCACCGGACACCACCGTCAGGCAAGCCAATCATTAATTAGTGAATTATATTCCTGTTTTTAACGTTTTTGAATTGTTACCTTTCATTACATTGCATAACAAATGAATAAATCTTCGTTAAATAAATACGACAGAAAAACAATCCAATTTAATAAATTAAATCCCAACACATCCCAGAACCTGGTGACACATACATGAGCAATTTCTAAGAATTTTACAAATACTACAAAGCTTGTCCGAAATACAATTGGACAAGGAAAAACTAAACTAAAATGAATACAATACGAGGGAGACTCTGTCAGCTGCGGATCGCCACCGGATGATGCAGCTCGCCTAAGTCTCCAAACCAGCCGTATCGCTATGAAGGTACCTGTGCAATAAAAATGCAGCACAAGTGTAGCATGAGTACGAAAACAACGTGTACTCAGTAAGTATCCCGCCTAACCTCAGAGAGGTAGTGATGAGAGGTCGAATTAGACACTTGCTATAAGTCGGTTAAATATAATCAAGTGAGGTGCTAAGCATGAGTATCATAGGCAATTAAATAATAATCAAGGATAAGAAATATCAACATATTTCACATTTAACACATCAATTCTTCTTCATTTTAGCTGGCAACTCAAAACTCCTTAGGCCAATAAACATGTATAAATCACAGAAAATACGCAACATTTATCATAAGCAAGAAAATGCCGAGGGTCGAACGGCGCAGACCAATAATATTAAACTGTGCATTGCCGAGGGTCGAACAACTCGAACCATATATGCATCTATTTTCCTCCCTCGCGAATCGATCATGCGACGCGGTCAACATAATAATAATAAGGCTATCCTGCTCGCGAATCATACCTGCGACTCAGGTGCTCATATGTACACGTATTCACATAATAAATCCGCAGTTTTATCAGGAAAACAGTTTCTCAAGAAAATGATAAAATTCTCTTTAGGTGAGCATGAAGATAGTATTTAAATCATTTCTGGAAATTCATTTGCCAAGTTTGATGAGGTTTTCAAATATTACAAATCTGTCCGGAACACAATTACGCAAGGAAGAATAAATTTTCTTTCTAAATGATTAAGAAAAATGAACTCTAACTTTTCTTAGGTATTCAATTACTATTTCGATCATATTGACGGTCTAATATTACTGGCAAGATCACAAGTACAACAAGTAAGGCATGTTAGTGGGTCCTACCCTACCCGAACATAAGCATATTAGTAGCTACGCACGGACTCCCGTCACCTCGTGCATATGTAGCCCCCACAATTAATAGCATGTATTCATTTAGTTCACCTATGGGGACAATTCCCCCTCACAAAGTTAGAAAGGAGACTTACCTCGCTCCGAAACTTCATAACCGGCTTCCAAGCCCTCCTGACGACTCCAATTGATGCACACCGCCCCAAAACTATCCCAATAACGGTAAACCAATAAAAATAAACACTAATATTTGTTAACAATTCAGATTATATAAACTCCCATCTCTGCTCAAGGAATTGACCAAAATGCCCTCGGGCCCACGTGCCCAGATTGCGAAATTTCTCGAAGATGTACCCCCACCCATAGTCTTACTAACTCAAATATACCATTTACCCTTAACTTCATGCTCAAATTCGTGGTAAAAATCCAATATACCAATTTCTAGGTTTTCTTCAAAATTCTTAAAATTTTCCATAAATTTTCATGTTCAAATCCATGCATAAACCTTGTATTTAACTTGGATTGGGTAGAAACAACTCACCTCGACGTAGATGACGAAATTCCCCTCTTGAAGCTCTCAAAAAATCGCCCACACCAAGTGAAAGAATGAAGAAATAGCCAAAATCTCGTTTAAAATACTTCACTGCCCAGAAAAACCCTCTATGCGATCGCACTTCTTCAACCGCGATCGCACAAGCCAACCTGATGCCTCCCATGATTTTCTCTACGCGATCGCACTCTCATCCATGCGATCACACAAGCCATTCCTATCTCCCTCTGAATTTCCTTCTCCGCGATCACCGTTTCCCCCTTGCGTTCGCACAGGCCAGCCCAGCAGCCCCTAGGTGCACTGTGTGATCGCACACACCTTCTTGCAATCGCACAGACCAAAACTCCAACCTTCAAATTTTACTTCTTTGCGATCGCACAACAAGGGCCGCGATCGCACAACAAGGGCCGCGGTCGCATCTCACACCAGATACACCAGCAAACAACAACAACAAATCACTCAAAAATGACCCGAAACCACACCGAAACACACCCGAGGCCCCCGGGACCCCGTCCAATCACACGACTCAGTCCCATAACATCCCACGGACTTGTTTGAGGCTTTAAATCACATCAAACAACGCCGAAATCACGAATCGCACTAAAATTCAAACTTTATGAACTTGAAATTTCAAACTTCCATCTCCGATGCCGAAACCTATCAAATCACGTCTGATTGACCCCAAAATTTGCACACAATTCATATTCAACATTACAGACCTGCTTCAACTTCCAGAATCGCATTCTGATCCCGATATCAAAATTTTCACTTCCGGTCGGATTTCTTAAAAACCTTTAAATTTCTATCTTTAGCTAAATGACTTCAAAATAATCTACGGACATCCGAATTCACTTTCGATCGCGCTCCCAACTCCAGAATCACCATACGAATCTATTCCCAGACTCAGAATCCCAAACGGACATCAATATCATTGAAATGCGCTTCAAGCCAAACTTAGGAAATTCCTTCAAAAATGCCGACTTCCACAATTTACGCCGAAACGCTCCTAGATTATCCAAAACCCGATCCAGACATACGCCCAAGTCCGAAATCATCATACGAACCTGTAGGAACCTTCAAATCCTGATTCGGAGGTCGTTTACTCAAAATTCTAATCTTAGTCAATTTCTCAAACTTAAGGCTTCTACAATGAGAATTTTCTTTCCCAATTACACCCGAACTTCCTGAATTTCAATTTTCGACCATGCGTACAAGTCATAATACCTGAAATGAAGCTGCTCATGGTCCCAAACCGTTGAACGACGCGCTAGAGCTCAAAACGACCGGTCGGTTCGTTACATTCTCTCCCACTTAAACATACGTTCGTCCTCGAACATGCTAAGAACTGCTCTGGAGTTATCTGAAATCACTGTCTAACACCTCGTGCACCTGCCCGTGCTACCACAACTCAGTTGGGCACATTAGCTTGATCAAATATGAAGATATCCTCTTTTATCCATACGATAAGCTCAGAACCCAGTTCCAACACTTGAAATTTTCTGCCAAGCCTGTTTCTAATATATGAACACCGCACCAACTTCCACACGAGGCACTAGGACACAACAACGTACCTTTGCTGAATCAGCACCATGCACCGCATAATTCATCATCTAGCCACCATGACATTCCTTGAACCTTAACAGCCAAAATTCTACGAATCTGATGCTCCCAATGCACCTTATACTATATATACATACATCCTGCTATAATGTTGACGATACCACCACAACGGAGGAGATGTGTAGAAATTCCTAACCAACTGCAAAGTTAACCAAACATTGAATCTTTTCTCTTGACTCAGATCATCATCTCATTACGAACCAAATAATGGTAATTGTCCTTTAATACATTCTGCATAATCTTATCGCGCTGATCCCTGATCCAATAATCTCGTCTCTCCTAGTATGAACTGTCTAGACAACTGATCCCCTAGACAGGACCCACAGTCTCACACAATGCCACAATGCGCCATTAGGCCACAACTCGAACATGATACATGAAGAAATGACTCAGGAAGGGACTACTCAACTCTCGCAACTAATATGGACTTTCCTCGAAAATTAAGAAGTATAACATAAGAAAAATGAATATAGGGAACCATACTCATCATCACACTACGCTGAATCTTAACACCTAGGAATTTCTCAAGTCCTTTCAAAACTCACACGACAAAATAATAACCTTACATGAAATGAACGAAGACGGAACAACATCCGATATTCCAGCACCCCTCCTTGAGAAGCACTATACTGAAAGGAACACATCTGCCTCACGTGAAGCCCATAATCTTGTTTAAACCCATTCACACACTTCAAGCTGATTCTGCTCGCACCAAACTAGGCTGATAGCCTTTCCTGGATCCATAATAACCCATTTCTTCTCACAACACGCAAGAACCACCATCATAGCCGGGACTACACCCTACAATCTGCAACAAAGATGAACTGAACACCTTCCAGGCATAACTCTCAAATAAGCAATATTACCCTTCTTCATACTCAGTCTGAATTTTCAATCCAATAAGTGACTACATGCCACACTCATGCGATCCTCCCGTGGTCATGCTCCCACAACCTTCCACACAAGGCAACATGTATGCACATCCATACAACCGACCACCCTAAGGCTGTAAAACAATTCAAGGACCCGTAACCAGGATACAAAGCCTCTTTCACCAAACACCGATCTCAGATGACACTAGAGACAACACCAGCTTATTCTAAACATTCAATTCCCTTGTTCTTGCTCATCCGAGCTCATGACATCCTTGTTAACACCGAACCACAATCTCGATTCTTGCTCTCAGTTACATACTGCTTATTGCACCTGACATGCCAATATAAAATAGCGCGAGAATTCCATCATAACTCCTTAATCATTAATAGGGGGAACACTTAATCATATAGAAACCTTTTACTTATCTTAATTCAAGAGAACAATGGCAATACTCAAGTGAATTCTCACCATCATGATACATACAAATCCTTAAGTAGTAGTCTATACCACCATAATCCTTCCGAAATCTGCCTACACCAGACATGCCATAATATTTGAATGCTTCCAAATAAAATCTATTACGGTGGCCGACAAGCCTCACACACACCGGCACAAACCACATGCATAATTTAATCACACTGACGAAACTGACCACTGTCGTACTTGTGCCATTTCAACCATGGCTAACCAATCTATCTTCTTTTTAATTATCCTTAATTGCCTCGAAAATTAATAGTAAACCCCATTCAACTCATTACAAACTCAATCCTCACTCATCCTGAGTGGCCTTGACTCACGAGACCACGTCGTCTCAGTCCCACAAACCGTCTCGTATTCTCCTGATAATCGTTTTTCAAATTCGGAGTTCATTTGCTCTCCTTCCTCCGATACTATTCTGCACGCTGAAAATAACATAGAACGATCCAATCATTTTCCCTTTCTCAGAAATTACGCTGCACAAGCTCGATTCTTAATCATACTACTTCCTGAAACCTTAAACACTGCATTGTTAGCCTTGGAATTCATTAGAACCGCTATCAAGAGTCACCCACTATGACTGGCCCCGAATACAATCAACTCCAAGGCTCTTCTAGCACATGCACACCTTCTCAATGAAGCATGTGACTGAATCACTACCCTTACAACTCGCCTATGCCTTAAGCATAAATTATGAATCTCCCAAAACCTAACCCTGGTCCAATAGGACCAACGTTTGTACATATTTATCAAATCCCATGCTTAATTACCACTTTATTCCTTAGCTGTAATAACTTGCCAATATGCCGACAATCCGCAACCCCCATGAGAAGACAATCCTACTACCCAACTGCAGGTGGTGGGACTCCCCCACTTAGCCCGAAGCTACTCCTTGCACCAGTCTAGACCCTGCTGAGATCCTTTCTCCTTTGTTAACATGATCTTTCTCAACAAATCCATCCAATTCTTCCAAATTCTCCTGTTAGCATTCCCTAAATACTCAAATTCTCTAGCACCATTCACACATCCTGCCTCCTACCGAATAGCCATTAGGATTACTGGTAGAAACTTGCCAACCACACAACCGCTAACCTACTCATAGGAGATAACCCACATGTGGAAATCACCAACTGACACCTTCCAACGCCGTGCACTGCACTTCCTCTAACACATCAATATCCCATCCTAAGACTGTTCTCATTCACCACTTCACCAGTCCGTTCACTCCTCATGGGCATATACTAAATGTGCTACAACATCTTCAAATTCACCGCCATATTGCATCCTTCTTCGTTCTAACAACTCCTCTATGTTGTATCCAACCTTCCACCGAATAACCAACATTTCAGTTTAAGCTCGTGGACCTAATCACCGTCCACTAAAATTCTCAAATCACTCCCTCTTTTCCTTAATATAGGCAGCTGTCTTACCGCTAAACTCATATGCTACGCCGCCACTCTCCCACTTTGGTTAAACTCATTCCCTTCAGCACTACCTGACTTCCTTTTCTTATACTTGGCCCTTTTTACAAATTTAGCCGCCGCCTGACACTTCTCACATGACGTCCTTCACCGTATGCTGCCCAATTGTTGCCTCAATTCAATATCATTCTCTGTAGCTCTTAAACCAGTAGATCACCACAACCTTAGCCCTTCCCGAAGATCATCTTTCACGAGCTGCCTTCATTAGAAATAACTATTCAATTCTGAACCACCACACACCACGATCTCTGACCCAATGCAACCGAAGAACTATAACACCAGCTAACTTAACACATTCTGTTCGATCGAAACAACGATGCCACATCACATATGAAAACTCCACCTTGCTTGATAACACCAAGTTTATTACTTCATCACCCAACTTGAACATTCATAGTCCAGTTTCCCTTCCTCCGCCGGAACTAAAATACTGAAATCTCAAAATTACGCTCTGAGAAGACCTCCCTTCAAGTCATTCATTACCTCGACATATGGGAAAGCATTCTACCATCATATCAACACCGCGTGATAACAATTCGTAAGCATCATAACAATCTGAGCATAGCCTCAAAGTTCTCATAAACACATCTACCGAGCTGAATCAACATAATATTCTTCTACAGGGCAACAACAACAGCCTCAACCAACTACACATGGAAAACATCTCGCACCACATCTGTAGCACCATTTCAATTCCTCAAATTCCTGATTCATAGCAAGCGCTTCGCGACGCGTAAGATTGAGTAGGAAGAAACATGGAAATAAGCCTTAAAGAAATCAAATCGCATGATGCGGAATCAAGAAGGGGAGTACTCCTACAACCCTGAAGCCTCTCGAAGATAAGTACAGACTTCTCCGTACCGATCCGCAAGACTCTACTAGACTTGCTCATGACTCGTGAAACCTAAGGGAACCTAGTGCTCTGATACCATGTTGTCACGACCCAAAATCTATTAAAGCCGTGATGGCGCCGGACACCACCGTCAGGCAAGCCAATCATTAATTAGTGAATTATATTCCTGTTTTTAACGTTTTTGAATTGTTACCTTTCATTACATTGCATAACAAATGAATAAATCTTCGTTAAATAAATACGACAGAAAAACAATCCACTTTAATAAATTAAATCCCAACACATCCCAGAACCCGGTGACACAAGTACATGAGCAATTTCTAAGAATTTTACAAATACTACAAAGCTTGTCCGAAATACAATTGGACAAGGAAAAATTAAAATAAAATGAATACAATACGAGGGAGACTCTGTCAGTTGCGTATCGCCTCCGGATGATGCAGCTCGCCTAAGTCTCCAAACCAGCCGTATCGCTATGAAGGTACCTGTGCAATAAAAATGCACAGCAAGTGTAGCATGAGTACGAAAACAACGTGTACTCAGTAAGTATCCCGCCTAACCTCAGAGAGGTAGTGACGAGAGGTCGAATTAGACACTTGCTATAAGTCGGTTAAATGTAATCAAGTGGGGTGATAAGCATGAGTATCATAGGCAATTAAATAATAATCAGGGATAAGAAATATCAACTTATTTCACATTTAACACATCAATTCTTCTTCATTTTAGCTGGCAACTCAAAACTCCTTAGGCCAATAAACATGTATAAATCACAGGAAATACGCAACATTTATCATACGCAAGAAAATGCCGAGGGTCGAACGGCGCAGACCAACAATAATAAACTGTGCACTGCCGAGGGTCAAACGACTCGAACCATAGATGCATCTATTTTCCCCGCTCGCGAATCGATCATGCGACGCAGTCAATATAACAATAATAAGGCTATCCTGCTCGCGAATCATACCTGCGACTCAAGTGCTCATATGTACACGTATTCACATAATAAATCCGCAATTTTATCAGGAAAACAGTTTCTCAAGAAAATGATAAAATTCTCTTTTGGTGAGCATGAAGATAGTATTTAAATCATTTCTGGAAATTCATTTACAAAGTTTGATGAGGTTTTCAAATATTACAAATATGTCCGGAACACAATTACGCAAGAAAGAATAAATTGTCTTTATAAATGATTAAGAAAAATGAACTCTAACCTTTCTTAGGTATTCAATTACTATTTCGATCATATTGACGGTCTAATATTATTGGCAAGATCACAAGTACAACAAGTAAGGCATGCTAGGTAGCTACGCACGGACTCCCGTCACCTCGTGCGTACGTAGCCCCCGCAATTAATAGCATGTATTCATTTAGTTTTATGGGGACAATTCCCCCTCACAAAGTTAGAAAGGAGACTTACCTCGCTCCGAAGCTTCATAACAGGCTTACAAGCCCTCCCGACAACTCTAATTGATGCACAACGCCCCAAAACTATCCAAATAACGGTGAACAAATGAAAATATATTCTAATATTTGTTAACAATTTAGATTATATAAACTCCCATCTCCGCTCGAGGAATTGATCAAAATGCCCTCGGGCCCACGTCCCCGGATTCCGAAATTTCTCGAATATATACCCTACCCATAGTCTTACTAACTCAAATATACCATTTACCCTTAACTTCATGCTCAAATTCGTGGTAAAAATCCAATATACCAATTTCTAGGTTTTTTTCAAAATTTCCAAATTTTTCCACAATTTTTCATGCTCAAATCCATGCATAAACCTTGTATTTAACTTGGATTGGGTAGAAACAACTTACCTCGACGTAGATTACGAAATTCCCTTCTTGAAGCTCTCCAAAAATCGCCCACACCAAGTGAAAGAATGAAGAAATGGCCAAAATCCCGTTTAAAAGACTTCACTGCCCAGACAAACCCTCTATGCGATCGCACTTCTTCAACCGCGATCGCACAAGTCAACCTGCTTCCTCCCATGATTTGCTCTACGCGATCGCACAAGCCATTCCTAGCTCCCTCCGAATTTCCTTCTCCGCGATCGCCGTTTCCTCCTTGCGTTTGCACATGCCAGCCCAGCGGCCCCCAGGTGCACTGTGCGATTGCACAGATAAAAAATCCAACCTTCAAATTTTCCTTCTTTGCGATCGCACAACAAGGGCCGCAATCGCATCTCACACCAGATGCACCAGCAAACAGCAACAGTAAATCACTCAAAAATGACCCGAAACCACCCCGAAACACACCCGAGGCCCTCGGGACCCCGTCTAATCACATAACTCAGTCCCATAACATCCCGCAGACTTGTTCGAGGCTTTAAATCACATCAAACAATGCCAAAATCACGAATCGCACTAAAATTCAAACTTTATGAACTTAAAATTTCAAACTTCCATCTCCGATGCCGAAACCTATCAAATCACGTCCGATTGACCCCAAATTTTGCACGCAAGTCATATTCGACATTACGGACCTGTTCCAACTTCTGAAATCGCATTCCGATCCCGATATCAAAATTTCCACTTCCGGCCGGATTTCTCAAAAACCTTCAAATTTCTATCTTTAGCCAAATGACTTCAAAATAACCTACGGACATCCGAATTCACTTCTGATCGCGCTCCCAACTCTAGAATCACAATACAAAGCTATTCCCAGACTCGGAATCTCAAACGGACATCAATATCTATGAAATGCGCTTCAAGCCAAACTTAGGAAATTCCCTAAAAAATACTAACTTCCACAATATACGCCGAAATGCTCCCGGGTTATCCAAAACCCGATCCGGACATACTCCCAAGTCCGAAATCATCACACAAACCTGCAGGAACCTTCAGATCCTGATTCGAAGGTCGTTTACTCAAAATTCTAATCTTAGTCAATTTCTCCAACTTAAGGCTTGTGAAATGAGAATTTTCTTTCCAATTACACCCTAACTTCCCGAATTTCAATTTCCGACCATGCGTACAAATCATAATACCTGAAATGAAGCTTCTCATGGTCCCAAACCGCTGAACGACGCGCTAGAGCTTAAAACGACCGGTCGGGTCGTTACACTAACTTCTGTTGAAGTTTCTGCCGTCAACTCTAGCTAGTTTTAGATGATTTTGTGTGTAGTTAATATAGATCAGTATTATCATGGATTTTCTTGAGTTGTTAGCTATAAAAGAGTAGTAGGTTGTCTGGTTGAGCCTTGTTTTGATTCTTGTATCCTTCTGTCCAAAAAGAAAAACATGTCTAAAGCATTAGAAGTTTCTTGTTTTAGTTGGTTCATCTCTCTCATGGATTCAGTTGATCTCTAACGTGTGAAGAACGTATTGAGGTTGATTTTGATTACCTGGATGAACCATTTGGAGATTCACGCACCCTTCTTTCATACTTTTGTGGAATTTTAGCATGTGACTGCGCTTTATTTCCTATCCACTGTGAAAAATGGTCGAGTTTACCTACCTCATCCTTCAACCGCGTCTTCGATCAAATTATAAAGGTATAAGCTCCACATTCTTATAACTATATCACTATTTTTTTTTTGTTTTTGGAGAAAGGTAACTATATCTCTATTTTGTCTTTGAAATTTATACTTGCATTTAATAGACATGCTAACCAATGTTTTATTATTGAAGCTCAAGTTCTTCTTTAAGACAACCGAGTCAGTTGCACGACAACATGTTTACAAATCTATTGGAAAGAAGTGGACTGCAAATAGGCTTAACTTGTGGAGTGCATATGAAGACCCACTTAAAAGTAGAGTTGAGATTATTGATAATGTGCCGGATGGAATTCCTCCGGATCAATGGATTTCTTTTGTTGATTACCAATATAAAGATTCAACAAAGGTACATATGTAACTACTTCTCTTAGTCTTTATAATTATATTATTGTTTGTTCTTCTAATTGAGTTTCAAGTATATTTTTATAATGAAATGCGTAAAAGAAATTTTGAAAATGGAAAAAAATAGACGATTCCACACGCACGTGGTTCCAAAGCCAACGCTACGGGAAGGACTGAAATAGTGAGTAAATTAACTTACTATGTAATTATTTCTAAATAGTAACTAATTCTGATTTGTTTTTTGTTTATAGATGGCTCAGACTAGACAAATGCTTGGACGAGCACAAATATACATTGTTACTCATAAGAATGAACATGGAGTATATGTTAATGAAGAAGTAAAAGAAATATGCGTAAGTTTTTATGAGTTCTTAGCTTATCTTCAGAAATAAATCATGAGGACTAATGAGTATGCTAGATAATTGAAGTTTACTCAAACTTGATATATTCTTCAAAAACTTCCCTGAAAGTAAGGTAATATTTTTAGCCATGTGCTTCTAATATCTTCATTTCAGAGTAAAAAGGAGAAAACATATACCTAAATCATTCAGGTTTTCGGGGCAAGAATTGGAGTTTTCATGCATGCTGAATTTATAAATTCTTTAGTTGGATTGGTTAGTATGGTCTTAGATTTTTTCCAAGATCCTTATCCTCGGGTCAGATGTGCTGCTTGCTTTGCAATTGGCCATTTTTGGCTGACTTCTCTGCACATTTGCAAGAACAATATCATAACCAAGTGTTCCTTGTATTAGTTGCAGTTGTGGATGATTTTCATCCGCGAGTGCATGTTTGTCCTAACTCCTATGTGAGATATATCATTTATGGATGCTGCAGGTTCCCAAAAGCCACTTTCTAGTTAAATAAAAATGAGATTATCATTGATGCATGAAACATCCAGTAAAAGAGTTTTTATTCTTACTGCATCTTTACGAGCGAGTTGCATATACCATACAGTTGAAGATCTCTTAACTTTCCCTAGGTCAAATACTAAGTTTTAAAATATTTTTTTTATACAGTGAGAGAACAATCAACTAAATGGTTCCGTGGATTAAGATATGTATATTTTGACACTAGACAAATGCATTCCTGTTGGTTTAGTTGTGACAACTAGTTTTGTATGTGTAGGAAAAAATTGAGTTAGCTTTGAGCCAAAGCACCATAGATGAGTCTAAAATTTCTCCAAATGATGCATGTATACGATCAAAATCGGGAACGACCGATCTTGAGGTTTTTACGACATTCCGAATTTGGTCTCGATACTATCGAGGCACGGACCAAAGATCAACTTCGAGTTTACTTCCTCAAGGTATCAATATACCCCAGGATAGACTGAAGATCGGAGCCCGTCGTAAAAAAGGCGCGGGACTCCCTAGAATATGTGGCTAAAGCTGACAAACACCTGCAAGAATAGTACAAGTCCGTACCGGACCATTAAATAGTTGTACCAGCTATTCTCTTTTGTAATAATTAAACATGTACCATGTTGGGATTCCCCATCCTATATAAAGAGGACCCTCACCATTTCTTGCACACATGATATTGAATACAAGAACATTCTCTGCTCTCTAACTTAAACATTCTCCATTGTTGATTCCTTCAACTTATTGCTTACATTTATTGTGTTCCATTTTTTGTTCTTCATTTATTACTCATCATTGATCATAAAGATCCCTCCTCGAGGCCCTTAGGACTGTTAAGATCTCAGTCTATCTCCCGCTATTAACGTCGTATCTCAACCTCGAGGCCATACCTCGTCTAGCTCGAGAGCCCGACCAGGGGAAGCTTGGTTTGCATATCCCCACCATATTTTACCCTTATCTCATTTTCCTAACTCACATCTAGCATCTATGGCTTAACAACTAGTATTAAAATAAATCACATATTTTTAGAATCACAAAATCATTTAATTGTAATTACATTTTCAAGGTAAACAGTTTGGCGCCCACCGTGGGGCTAAAGATAATAGTGATTGTTTTAGTGCTGGTTCACTGAAAAACACAAATTATTCTTCACAGTTTTTCTTGTCCAAGATTCTTTGATTTCAGGTTAAAATGTCTAACTCGGTGAATTCACTCCAACGGTGCTCAGGATCATGCAGAGAATGGTGTAGCTATTACAGGAATTGGTGTACCACCGCAAAATCCTGAGGACGTGCCAGAGCCAATCCCAGTGGATGTGGGCTCGCGCAATGCCCAACGTGCTGATGTCGGCTCCCACACTGACAGGAACATACGCCGAGAAGGACATCGTGAAGCACGGAGGACCCCCGCTCAAAGGGAAAGAGAAGTCAGCATCCATGTGATTTTTGAAATGCTACAGTCACAACAAGCGGCAATTGCTCAGCTGCAAAGCCATCAAAAGACTTCAAGCGCTATGGCACCAGAAAGAGCTCCTCGAGTCGAATAAGCATCGGGTAGGTCAAGCAACAATGAGTCAGTAGCCGACCCCACTATTATTAAGATGCTCGATGACCTCAAGAAGAGGATTGAATCAAAGATCCTAGAGAGAAAACCAAGGCCAAGTAAGGAAAGATATCGGCCGTACATCAACAATCGAAGAAACAACATGAGATGCAGCATGCCTCGAATTAATCAAAGGACGGATCGAGGTCGGAATCCTCGGGGACTTATGAACAAATCCGGGTTCAACAAGCGAACAGGGCCAGCAGAGGTGCTCCGATTATCCGAATACAACTTCAACATTGGCGTTTCAGACATCGTATCGGCCATAGGTAAGATCAAAGGTACCAGGTGTCCAAAACCCATATTATCGAACCCTTTGTAGAGGAACCCTAACTTGATGTGTGAGTTTCACGGCACACACGTTCATAGGATCGAAGAGTACAGACAACTCCAAGAAGAAGTAGACCGATTAGTTAACAAAGGGTACCTCCAAGAATTCATCACCGACCGAGTTGTAAACCACTTTAGGGGAAGAGAAATGGACCGGAGGAACAAAATGGGAAAGCCTCAGCACACCATTCATATGATCATTGGGGGGACCGACGCTCCTCAAGGACCCGTGATCAATCAGACAAAAGTATCCGCTGCAATAGTAGGGCAAATTTGGGGCTGTATGCCCGAGGACATTCTTGCGTTCAGTGAGGAGGATTTCGAGACCTTGTCTCATCCACATAACGATGCGTTGGTAATTTCCTTTCTCTTGAATAATGTTCAAATTAAATGTTTACTCGTGGATCCATGTAGCTCGACCAACATAATCAGGTCAAAGGTGGTAGAGCAGCTCGGACTGCTCGATCAAATCATACCTACCTCCCGAGTCCTCAATGGATTCAACATGGCCGGCGAAGCGACGAAGGGGTAGATCACCCTCCCGGTCAACATGTCTAGTATAGTTCAAAACACCATATTCCATGTCATCGAAGGTGACATGAGGTACAACGCATTGCTTGGGAGGCCCTGGATACACAACATGAGGGCAGTGCCATAGACTCTTCATCAAACGATGAAGTTTCCTACAAAAGGCGGTATAAAAACAGTATATGGAGAATATCATGCGGCAAGGGAGATGTTCGCGATTCACAGCGAGGCACCAGCATCCATGCCCTCCACCCCGGCGGAGCCAGAGGGCAAACTGATCCCCGAGTATGACGAGGGAGACTTCCTCACTCCCCGAACCTTCATTTCCCCCGAAGAATCAGATGCAACTAAATCAACAATCGAAGAGCTGGAGCAGACTATTCTGATCGAACATCTTCCAGATCGAAAGGTATACCTAGGCACGGGACTAACCCCCGAGCTCAGGAAAAAGCTCATTCAATTTCTTATTAATAATATCGACTGGTTGCCTGGTCCCATTTAGACATGACAGGGATCGCGCCGGAAATAACCTCCCATCGACTGAGCGTCGACCCCATGTTCAAACCGGTAAAGCAAAAAAGAAGACCTCAGTCCGAGGTAAAACATGCATTCATCAAGGACAAGGTAACAAAACTCCTAAAAATAGGGTCTATCAGGGAAGTAAAATATCCCGAATGGTTGGCCAACGTGGTAGTAGTCCCAAAAAAAGGGAACAAGTTAAGAATGCGTGTAGATTATAAAGATTTAAATAGATCATGCCCCAAAGATTCATTCCCGCTTCCCAACATCGATTTCTCGATTGATTCCACGGCCGTCCACGAGATCCTTACCTTTCTCGATGCCTACTCGGGGTATAATCAAATTCAGATGAACACCGAGGATATGGAGAAGACTTCGTTCATCACGAAGTATGGTACATACTGCTACAATGTGATGCCCTTCAGGCTAAAAACCGCGAGAGCAATGTAACAAAGCCTAGTTGTTAAGATGTTCGAACATCAAATAGGCAAATCCATGGAAGTTTACATTGATGATATGCTAGTGTTTACCTCAAAAATGGTAATGACAATTAGATTAAATTTTATGAATTTAAAAATATGTGATTTATTTTAATACTAGTTGTTAAGCAATAGATTCTAAGTGAGAGTTAGGGAAATAAAATAAGAATAAAAGATAGTGGAAATATGCAAACCAAACTGCCCTGGATCGGGGTCTCGAGCTGGCCGAGGTAGGGCCTCGAGGTCAAGGTGCAATGTCGATGGTGGATGATCGATGGGGGTTCTAACAGTTTTAAGGACCTCGAAGGCAGCTATTTATGATCAATGATAAGTAATAAATGAAGAACAATAAATGGAACACAATAAATGTAAGCGGTAAATTGAAGGAATCGACAATGGAGAATGTTTAAGTTAGAGAGCAGAGAATGTTCTTGTATTCAATATCCTGTGTCCAAGAAATGATAAGGGTCCCCTTTATATTGGAGGGGGGAATCACAACATTGTACATAAACATGTATTACAAAGATATGCAGCCGGTACATCTATTTAATGCCACGGTACGGACTTGTACTATTCTTGCAGACCTGGTCAACTCTAACCATGTGCCTATTGAGAGTTTCCCGCTCGTCCATGATAGCCACCAATTTATATTGCCCCGAGGTCGAGCATAGGGAACCCTCGAGGTCGATCCTTGAGCTGTGCCTCGAGCCTTCTGAAGGTGGTCGGTGGAAAGCCATAATAACCATAAAATCGGACTCTCCGATTTTAGCCGTATACAGATAGTCCCCGTATTTCATAGAGTAAAATAATAAGAAACGGTATTGAACTCTTGCCTCTTTGATACTTCCATTATGACGTCAGCCTCGTCAGAACATTAAATGACGTAACTCAAAGGCTGTGTATAGTTCGTCGTCAACACGATTATCGAGAAGCCTACGAACCATTTTGGTTTGACTTCCCAACTTCTCAAACTTTGCCAAAATGGCTTCTATAAATACCTCAGGTGTTTATCATTCATACTTTTACAACATCCTCAAGTGTTTAGAGCTAAGTTCATCATCTTCTGCATTCATCTTATCTCTGTGTTTGCTTCTTCATCTCCATTCTTAGAAACCTTTCATAGTTATGGTGAAAACTTCCAAGACGGTACCCCAGAAAGAGGGCACCTCTTATTCTGCACGCCCGTCCAAGGGTAAAAAAAAAACACCACCGAGTATTGACCAATGTATTCCAGGCCCTTTCGATACGATCTCTGACTTTACCATCGATAGACCTCTTTCCACACCGCGCCGATGCGAGCCTATGTCTCGGTACATTAGTGTGGTAACCAAAGTGGAAAGGGTAAAAATGGACTGCCGCTGGGGAGAGGCAGTACAAATAGAAATCCCCGAAGCTGAGGAAAGCATAGTGACACACAAAGCTGGATTCCTCAGCGTATACACATACCCATTCACTCTGGGTCCTATGGAGTCTTCTTCTCCACCGATAGACCCGGTGATACTTGACTTTTGCGGCCAGTACCGAGTGACACTCGGCCTGATATATCCTTCCTTCTGGAGGATCTTGTATATGCTCCGATATTTCACCAAACAGATCGAGGGGATGACCTTCACCCTTGACCACTTGATAAGATTGTACAACCCCCGTCTCTTCTGGGGGGGGGGGGGTTAATCAAGCTACAACATCGGTCTGCGAAGACGTTCTTCGCGAGCATTGATGAAGACAAATACCAGGGGTGGATGAGCCGGTTCGTCAGAGTAAGAACCTCGGACATCATCCCTGATGATAGGATGCCATTCCCGGAGGAATGGAACATGAGATGTAAGTGTCACTACCTCAAACACATTTTATTGCTCTTTTTCCTTCTTCTGAACTGATTTTCTTTTGATCATGCAACCACCGTTTGGTTCCCCAGTGCGATACAGGACCTCCCCATATGGATCAAATGAATAGATTATGCCTTCCCTTACAATAAGCGATCTTGGCGTGATTTGGCCAAGACGCGGTGGCAGACCAAGAACCATGGTAAACTCTTCTTGCGGTCATTGCCAAATTTTACATAAGTTTCCTTTGTGGCAGAAGGTTTGATATATCAAGAATATGCAGGTCTCGGGGACATTCTGTCGTTGAGACCTCCCACTGTTGGTGAAGAGGGAACTTTGAAACCCGACAAGGGTAAGAAGAGGAAGAAGGAGACATCGGCTGAGTCTCCAAAATCAAAGAAGCCCAAGGTCCGCAAGCCCAAGACCGATACCACGATCTTTACTTTGGATGATATGCAAGTCTTCGTGCCGCAGACAAAGATGAGGATGACCGCCCTTTGGTACAAAGGGTAAGACAGAGCGCGGACGCTCCAAAGACTGTTGAGCATCGGGTCTGCGAATCAGAGGCGGCCGATGTGGAACAACCTTGCGCGGAGGGGACCCTCGAGGAGAGCTTGGGCGCAGTCCCCGAGCCATTCACAGGACATGCTACAGTCCGTATTGATGAGCTTGGAGGGATTGGTATCGATTTTGTGGGCGGCTACAATTTGGGCCCTTTATTTTCCTCAAGGGAAATAAGGGACGCGTTGAACAGGGGCGCCGCCGATGTGGATATCTCTCCGGAAGATGGTGACACTTTCAAATATTATTTTGAAGGTGTTGAGGAGGAGGAGGACGATATCAATGCCTCCGTCTCTCTCGAGGAAGACGAGAGGCTTAGAAAGAAGGTGACTTTCTTGATATATTGTTCGTGCTTCAAATTCTTATTCTTGTTTATTTAACTTTCCTCCTTCGTGTTGCAGACCAAGAAATTGTATGACCAAGGTTTCTCCAAGCTGAATGATGAGCTTATTTGTCGCGGGGAGGAGCTCGAGAAGCTCACCTCGGAGCTGAGTGAATCGAAGTCCTCCTCTGCTCGGAAAGAAGAGGAGTTGAATGATCTCCAGACCAGTCTGGAAGGAGTGCATCAGGAGCGAACTAGCTTCACCGAGCAGGTAATACAACACTTATGAGTTCATTTTCTTATCCCCATAAGTTGGTGCTTACTAGCTTGATTCGCCTTTGCAGATTGAGAAAAAGAGTGCCCTGGTAGGGCAACTCGGGAAGAGGCTGCGGCCAAGGATGTGGAGATCCTCGAGCTGAAGAAGCAGAATGAAGTCGTGTCCTCGGCGAGGGACCTTTTGCGGGGAGAGTTGACCTCGACCCAGGATCTTCTTTGGAGTGCCTAGGAGGAGGTTACTTCATTATATGTGGCCAAGTCTGAGGCCGATGAGCATGTAGCTTTATACAAAAGAGATGCAGCTGCTACAAATGATCGGGCTAGGTAGATATCCGAAGAGGCCGGGCTCAAACTAGCTCAGGCCATTGCTCACGCTTGTTCACAAGCTAGGAGGCAGGCCCTCCAAAAAGCAAGTGCCAAAGCTGTCGATCTTTCTGCCGAGATTGAGAAGGCCAGAACTTTAGAAGAAGAATCGGCGCTTTAAACTTCCTCGGACGAGGTCTCCTATAGCGACTCCGGTAGCGGCTCAGATAGCAGTGAAGGCGAGGAATAAACTCGCTTCACTATTTTTGTTTTCTTTTCCTTTTCTTTTTGTATATGGGCTCCTCGGGGGAGCTTTGTACATACTCGTTTTGTAAATATATTTTTGTGAATGAAAAAGGAATTTCTGCTTCAATTCTTTTATTTTTCAATGCAATGACCATCTTTTGAATTTTTATGTCGGCTATTTAGAGCCCATACTTAGAACAATAGAGGCCTTCGAGATTGGGCACCATCTCGGGGCTAGATCGATATGTAGATCTTGATATTTCTTTTTATAACTTATACTTGGAATAATAGAGGCCCTCGAGATTGGGCACCATCTTGGGGCTAGGTCGATATGCAGGTCTTAATAGTTCTTTTTAGAACTTACACTTGTAGCAACAGAGTTCCTCGAAATCAGGCACCATCTCGAGGTTAGGCCGATATGGATGGCTCCTCAGAGCCTATTATAATACTAGAGATCCTCGAGGCTAGATCGATATTGATAGCTCCTTAGAGCTTGTAATTATAGTAGCATAGATCCTCAATATCGGGAACCATCCCGAGGCTGGACTGATAGCTCTGTTAGAGCCTATTCTTGTAGAGACAGGGATCCTCGAGATTGGGTCCATCTCGAGGTTAGGCTGAAGTAACAGAGATTCCCGAGAACGGGCAACATATCGAGGTTATATTGATATGAGGACCTTGATCCCCCGAATGCTGCATGAAAGCGTCATCCATATGACATGACTTGTGAAGTGACCGAGGTGGTCCTACTGGTACATTTTCCCAAAAGTGGTAATAGCATAGTCATAATTATTTGGACTTCAAAGTAGGCGAACAGTCGCCGCTTGCTCTATATATGTATCCTCCTTCTTCATCTGAAGACTTTGCTTATTCGAGCAGCTGTCTTCTTTACAGAGTTTTTCTCTCACCAATTCTTCTATCTTTTTAGTTTGAGGTCCTACTTTGAGCTTCATCTCTTTTCTATTGTTTTATCATAGCTATGGCTTCTGTGCCTGAATTTGCCCACCAACAAGAGAAGAGTTTCGCCTCCGCTTCTTGTCCGGTCGGTGGTACACCCCGACATTTGGTGAACGTACCTCAGACTATTTTGTCTCGAGGAGGGACTTCACATTAGAGAGACCTCCCAATGTTTGGGGCCATAAGGAACATGCATCGAGGTTTATCCCATCAATAGGAGAAAAATACCTCAAGGCAGTGAGGAGAGACTACGGTTGGGGAAAAAAGGTGGTACTGCAAGTACCCATCCTAGAAGAGGACATCACGACCTATGTAGAGGGTTTTTTGAACATATATATGTACCCCTTTACATTAGGCCCTCTTGACAGAGTCGTGCTTGAATTTTGTAGGACATATCGGTAACCCTGGCACATGTTCACCCGTCTTTTTGGAGGATAGTGCTGATGATAAGGTTCTTCTTGGAAAAAGTCGGGCTCGAGTTCACCCCCAGCCATCTCATCAGATTGTACCGGCCCTTACATTATCGGGGCTTGATTACCCTACGACGTCGATCCACTCGGCCCTTTGTTACCAGTGCGAAGAAGATGGGGACCGAGGATGGATGAGTCGATTCGTTCAAGTGCGGACTCTCGATATTATCCCAGCAGAGTTCCTGCCATTTCCTGAGAAATGGAACTTCACATGTAAGTGGTACACTTGTGTTTTTATCATTTTGTTTATAGTGGAGACCGACTCTGTAATAACATTTTCTTTCTTTTTCTGCAGCAACTCTGTGGTTTCCATTCAAGGTTCCCGACCTGGCGGGTTGCACTCAAAAACTGGCGGCCTACTCGACTAATGATGAGCGTAAGTGGCGATACCTTTCAAAGGGAATATGGGAGGCCAAACACCATGGTGAGTGCCGCAAAATTCCTTTATTTTAGGAAGAACTTTTCCCTTATGTTAACTTCTCTACTTTAGGCATCGTATAATTCTCGGAGATGAGACTGTGTCCTCTTGGAGAGGAGGAGGGGTCGTCGGCTTCGAGACCGAAGAACGAAAATAAACGGAAGGAGTCCTTGGTGGGTGAGGAAGCTCACAGTGAGGCAAGGTCTTCCCAGAGGCATAAAGAAGATGAGGCTGAGCCTATCAAGCCCGAGGTCTCCAGCCTTTGGGGAGTGGTTCCTCCCTTGCCACCGTCTTCTTCCCCTGTCGAAGGTACTTCGAGGGAAAAGGGCCTTCTGCCGCCACTTTCTTCTCCCGTCGAAGGTACTTCATGGGATGTTCGGGGCTAAGGGCTGCCCGATAGGAGCAGAGTCCCTAATGATTATGTCTTCTCTCGGGATGGTTTAACTGGGGCCGAAGAGGCCAGACCATGAGATGCTCGCTCGGCCTTCGAGGAGGCTCAGCGGTTTTGTTCTTTGGTAAGTTTTGATGATCTTTGTGCCTTTCTTAACTCTGTATTTTCAATTTCTAACCGAAGCTTCTCTTTCATAGGCTTTGGACAAGCTCAAGTCCGAGTTACTTCGGTGCGAGACTCGATTGCAAGAATCCTTGGACGGGGAGAAATCCCTCAAGCTTCTTTGTGATAAAAAGGCAAAGGAGTTGACGCACCTTCGATACGAGGTTAATCGATGCCAGAACTACAAAGACTGCCTTGAGAGACAGGTAACCTTCGCTTTGATGACATGCATGTTTCTTCTCCTAACTTCTGAGATTAACATTTTGATATTACTGCTGTAGAGAAAGACAGAGGAATTGGAACACCTCTAGGGCAAAGTTGGCCAGGTCAACCATGATTGTAGTGAGCTAAGGGCTCAGATCGATGCCCAAGTTGTGGCCAAGAAGAATGCTGCTAAGGCTTATGCCCTCGAGGTGCAACTCCTGAATGCCCATGAAAATGACTCGGTCCAGACGAGAAGGATTACAAGGCTCGAGTCTGAACTTTTGAAGATGAAGGCCGAGGTCGTGGATGCCCGGGATGAAGCCGGTGAGATCCAAGATAAGGCTAACAAGAAAGTGGCCGTGTAGTTAAAAGATGTTGTCGATGCTCGAGCCGAGTTGAGAGGGGCTTCTGATTGTGAGAGCTGGATAAATAACTATGCCCGATGCAGATCCCGAAGGGAAACCCTTGAGGAGATCCACGCTAGGGGATTCTATCTCTCGGACGAGATAGAGCAAGCCAAGGCAGATGAATATGAATCCAAGTTCCTAGTGTCCGATTCCGAAGATAATGAGGAAGAGGCCGATAGAGTCGTAGTCCCCAAGGGAAAAATAGACTAGGCTTTCCCTTTCTTCTTTTTATAAGACTCCTTGTGGGATAATTGTGAATGTATATTTGTAATACATATACTTATGAAAAGTGTTTTGACATCTCCGATTTGCTTGTATCTATCTTCTTTTCTGTTTTGTATTTTGACTGTCGATAACTAGCCCGATGAAATGGACTTCGAGGTGAACAAACCCTTAGGTTTACAGATCGGCCCCGAGGCTTGTTAAGTTGGCTCGTAGGATCTCATGCGTTTGCCCTTAGGCATTTTCAGGCTGGCCCATAGGCTCTTATATATTGGCCCTTAGGCACTTTTTAGTTAACCGCTTAGGGCTCAGTCCTCGAGTCGGGTTTCGACTCGAGCTCATCGACCCTTAGGTTTTGAATTAGTCCTGAGGATTTTTAACTGGCGCTTTGGCTCTTACGCATTGGGTCGACACGACCTTTAGTATGGCTATAGATTCCCTTTATAAAGACATTTTGAAGTTTTGTGTTCGTCCAACTTTTCGACGGTTTGATGAGAACCTTGATTGTGAGCCGTCGTGTGACGATAAATGAGCACCTCGGGAGGTGTCGCTTTGGTGGCTGAAGTTTCGAAGCCTTGTTGGAGCTGATATTATCGAAGCTCTTTTGCTTATGACGAGGGTAGCGTGATTAATCGGTTCTTTTTGAAGTAATTTTGAAGTATTTGTGATTGTATGGCGACGGTCAGGCATCCCTGAGTCACGTTAGTTTGGCCGGAGCCTTATGACCGTAGTCATTGTATTTGTATGTAGCCTTTTGACCGTAGTCATTGTGTTTGGCCGTAGCCTTTTGACCGTAGTCATTGTGTTTGGCCGTAGCCTTTTAGTCCCCGAGTGAGGTACCCTTGGCGTCTATATCGAGGGTATGCCTTTTTAAGGGTCTTACAAGTTCGAATATATAGCCTTGACTTTAAGATCGGGATTATGCCTTTGTAAGGTCTTATACATTTGAACATGCCTTACTTGAGGTCTTACTGATTTTTTGGTTACTTGGTGCAAGTATGATTCATGCCTTGCTTGAGGTCTTACAACTTTGATATTGCCTCATGGAGGTCGTTTGATGATGCCTCATGGAGGGAGTTTTGGGCTCGAGGTCGCCCACTTTGGGTCTCACAGCCTCGAGTTTTTGATAGCTTCGATGGGGTGACCGTCAACGACAGTCCCCGAGAAATCAAAAGTTTTTGGCTCTGGAGTCGTTCCTTGTAAACTTGATGTTGCCTAGTTGATGGCTTGTGAGCTTGAAGTATCCGGTCCTGAGGTCTTACGACTTTTGGCTTTTGGTGCGAGTCCCCGAGTTTTCGGGAACTTCCTTGCCCTTGGGCCGTTTCTTGTAAAAATAGCAAACCTTTTGAAAACGCAAAGCTTTTGGGGATAAAAGATATTCCTCTGATTACTTGGTACAAGTACACATTGTTTTTGTCGTCGAGGGTCCGACTATTCTATGTGGACACGGTTCGTTCGACCATTTGTCCCGATACATCATTTTCCTATCGAGACCCTCTTTGGCTCGTTTTGACTTTTCCGAGGTGGTGATCTCCCGGGGGGATGCCCCCCAATATTCGAGGTTGATCAAAGAGAATCCTTGAATACTTGTTGAGTCTTCCTTAGGTAACATATAGATGTTGCCTCGTTAAAAACCTTATCGGTAAAACCCATTTGGGATAAAATCCGATCTAAGGAAAAAAGAGCGCAACCCATGCTTTAAAACCTAAAGCCTTCGAGCTGGAAGGTGCTTCGATTTTTCTAATCGGACATATGCACATAGGTTAGTGTAAAATTTAAACAAAAGGAAGACGTTTATACCTTAGCAGTGATGGCGTACGAGCCTCGATGTCCTTCAACTTCTTGTTCCGAGGATACGGTACGGTCCTTCACTCATTAACTTGGGCGCAACTGAGGATGTAGCTTGTGACTACTAATTGTTTGTTTGCTTATCCTTTAGCTCCTTCGATGTATAAGGTGTTGATGTCGGTGCCACATTGTGCACCGCGAACATCTCCATCGTTGCATGATGCTCCCCATATACTATGTTTATTCCGTCCTTTATTGGAAACTTCATCATTTGATAAAGGGTTGAAGGAACTTCTCTCATGCAGTGTATCCATGGCCTTCCGAGCAAGGCATTATACCTCATGTCTCCTTTGATGACATGAAACTTGGTACTTTGGGTTGCGTTGGCCACGTTGACGAAGAGGGTAATCTCCCTTTTCATTGTCTTGCTCGCCATGTTGAATCCATTGACAACACGAGAGGCGGGCACGATCTGGTTCAGCAGTCCAAGATGCTCCACCACCCTCGACCTAATTATGTTGGCCGAGCTACCTGCATCCACAAGCACACATTTAATTTGAAACGTATTCACAAGAAAAGAAATTACCAGTGCGTCATTGTTAGGTAGAGACAGGGTATCGATGTCCTCCTCGCTGAATGTGAGGGCGCCTTCGGGTATATAACCTCGAGTACGCTTTTCCCTGGTGATGGATTTTTTTTTTCATCTGACGATTGGTTCCTAGGGGGTGTCGATTCCTCCCATGATCATGTGGATGGCATGTTGTGGCTCTTTTGCTTCGTTTTTTCTATTTTCCTCTCTTTCCCGAAATTGATTTTTAGCTCGGTCGCTGAGGAGCTCTCGGAGGTGCCCTTTGTTTATTAGTCGGGCTACTTCCTCTCGGAGCTGTCTGCAATCTTCGGTCCTATGACCGTGTGTTCCGTGAAATTCGCACACCAAGTTATGGTTCCTTTGCGATGGATCTGATAGTATGGGTTTTGGCCACCTGGTGTCTTTGATTTTACCTATGGACGATACGATGTCTGAAACATCAATGTTGAGGTTGTATTCAGATAGTCGGGGTGCCTCCACCGGTCCTTCCATGTCTGTCGAAATCAGCTCTGCTCACGAGTCCCCGAGGATTTCGACCTTGATCTGCCTTTCGATCGTTTCGAGGTATGTTACTCCTTGGGGCGTTTCTTCGATCTTCAGTGTATGGTTGATACATTTACTTGTTCGGCCTTGGTTCCATCGCCAGGAGCCTTCTAGGATATACCGATCCCGAGAGGGATCCTAGTTGGTCATCTTCGACCCTAATCTTTGATTGATATCGATTTTGGACATATGCCCAAGTGACGGTGGGATATTCTACCAAGTTCTGCTTCAGTTGTTTCGAAGCTATTAAGCTTCATTCATTCAAGCCTTGGGTAAAGGCCTGCACTTCCCAGTCATCGGAGACCGGTGGTAATTCCATTTGCTCCATTTGAAAGCGAGATACAAATTCCCGTAGCATCTCATTTTCTCTCTGTTTGATTTTGAAGACGTCGGATTTCCTTGTTGCGACCTTGATGGCGCCGACATGTGCCTTTATAAAAGAGTCTGCCAACATGGCGAATGAATCTATTGAATTCGGGGTTAGGTTGTGATACCACATCATGGCCCCCTTTGATAATGTTTCTCCAAATGTTTTCAATAGGACGGATTCAATTTCGTCCTCCTTCAAGTCGTTTCCTTTTACAGCACAAGTGTAGGCAGTGATGTGCTCGTTGGGGTCCGAGGTCCCGTAGTACTTCGGGAGATTGGGCATTCTGAATTTCTTTGGGATGGGCTTCGAAGCCGCACTTGATGGGAATGGTCTTTGCACAAACTTCTTTGAATATACACCCTTCAGAATTGGGGTTGCGCCTGGGATCTGGTCGACCCTTGAGTTGTAGGTTTCCACCTTTTTGTCGTTGGCTTCTATCTTCTTTTCACCTGATTCAATCCTCTTCGTGAGGTCCTCGAGCATTTTTATAATAGTGGGGTCGGCTGCTGACCCGTTGTTGCTCGACCTCTCCGGTACCTATTCGACTCGAGGAGCCGTTTCCGGTGCTGCTGTGCTTGGAGTTTTTCGGTGGCTTTGTAGATGAGCAATCACCAACTGTTGTGCTTGAAACATTTCAAAATTAACGTGAAGGCTAACCTCTCTTTCCTCCTGAGCTGGAGTTTGCTGAGCATATTGCACAAGCCCAAGTTATCACGCCTGAGTGGCCAAATGGGCCATCGAACTCGAGGGGGTATGACATCAAGTATCAGCCCCAAACGGCTATCAAATCCCAAATTTTAGCAGATTTTGTGGTCGACTTCATGCCCGCCCTTGTGCCCGAGGTAGAGAAAGAACTTCTTCTAAAGACGGGCACATCTTCGGGGGTATGGACCCTATTCACCGACGGTGCCTCGAACGTGAAAGGGTCCGAGCTTGACATAGTTCTAAAGCCCCCTACGGACGGCATAATTAGACATCTATAAAAACTATAAAATTGACCAACAACGAAGCCGAGTATGAGGCTATGATTGCAGGTCTGGAATTGGCCAAAGGCCTAGGAGCTGAATTCATCGACGAAAAATGTGATTCCCTTCTGGTAGTAAATCAGGTAAATGGGAGCTTCGAGGTTCAAGAGAACAAGATGCAGAGGTACATAGACAAAATTCAAGACACATTGCATCTCTTCAAAGAATGGACCCTGACCCATGTACCTCGAGAGAAAAATAGCGAGGTTGATGCCCTCGCAAACCTGGGATCATCTGTCGAAGAAGATGACATACTCCCCGGGGCTGTGGTTCAACTATCCAAATTAGTGATCGAGGAAGGCTACACGGAGATCAACTCCACTATCCTGACATGGGATTGGAGAAGTAAATACATTGATTATTTGGGAAGTGGGAAGCTACCCACGGACCCAAAAGAATCGAGGGCCCTGCGAACCAAAGTAGCTCGATTCTCACTTGATGAAAATTGTACTCTATACAGAAGGACCTTCGATGGACCCCTAGAAGTATGCCTGGGGCAGGGGGGACACAGATTATGTGCTCCGAGAAATCCATGAGGGTAGCTGCGGAAATCACTCCGGCGCCAATTCTTTAGTCCGAAAGGTGATCAGAGCAGGTTACTATTGGGACAACATGGAGAAGGACGCCAAAGAATTTGTCCAGAAATGTGACAAATGCCAAAGATTTGCACCGATGATTCATCAACATGGTGAACAACTACATTCAATCTTATCATCATGTCCGTTCATGAAGTGGGGGATGGACATCGTCGGACCCTTACCAACGACACTAGGTAAAGCTAGATTTATTCTATTTATGACTGACTATTTCCCAAAATGGGTGGAAGCACAGACCTTCGAGAAGATAAGAGAAAAAGAAGTCATTAACTTCATATGGGACCATATCATGTGCCGATTCGGGATCCCCTCCGAGATAACCTACGACAATGGAAAGCAGTTCATCGGAAGAAAAATAACAAAGTTCCTCGAGGACCATAAAATCAAAAGGATCATGTCGACACCCTATCACCCATGTGCAAACGGTCAGGCCGAATCCACAAACAAAACCATCATTCAAAACTTGAAAAAGAAGTTAGAAAATGCGAAAGGTAAATGGAAGGAAATGTTGCCCGAGGTACTATGGGCATATCGAACAACTCCAAAATCGAGCACGGGAGAGACACTGCTTTCTCTGGTGTATGGGTCCGAGGCTTTGATACTGGTTGAGGTCATAGAGCCAAGCACCATATTTCGGCACGTTACTAAGAGCTCAAACAACGAGGAAATGACTGTAGCCCTCGAACTATTATATGAGAAGCGAGAAGCTTCACCGGTCCGAATGGCCTCCCAAAAATAAAGAATCGAAAGATACTATAACAGGAGAACAAACCTCCGACACTTCGGATTGGGGGACTTAGTCCTGAGAAAAGTCACCTTGAACACTCGGAACCCTAATGAAGGGAAGCTAGGCCCAAGCTGGGAAGGACCGTACCGCGTCCTCAAAGTAATCGGCAAACGGTCCTACAAACTCGGCACCATGGAAGGAGAACAACTTCCAAGCAATTGGAACATATCAATGCTCAAACGCTATTATTTCTAAGGTAAAAACTTCTCTTTTTTTCATTTGTGTGTTCCACACCAAACTTTTACAGATGTCCGATGGAAGACATTGAAGTATCCTCCGGCTCTAAGACCATAGGTTTTAAAGCGTGCGTTGCACTCTTTTCCTTCGATCGGGTTTTGTCCCAAAAAGGGTTTTACCGGCAAGGTCTTTAACGAGGCAGCATCTATATGCTACCTGAGAAGAACTTAAAAAGTATTCAAGGTTTCTTTTCAATCAACCTCGAATAATGGGGGGCATCCCCCCGGGAGATCACCTTCTCGGAGAAATCGGAATAAGTCAAAAGGGTCTCGGTAGGAAAATGATGTATCGGGCCAAACGGTCAATCGAACCGTGTCCGCATAGAATAGTCGAACCCTCAAAGGCAAAAACATGTATACTTGTACCAAGTAATAAAAGGAGTATATTTTACCATCAAACTTTGCGCGCTCCAAAGAAATTGCTATTATCACATGAAATGGCTCCAAGGCCAAATATTTCCCGAATAGTCGGGGACTGACGTCAAAACACTCGAGGCCGTAAGACCCCAGTACCGGAAACTTTGAGCTCGTAAGCCCTTTGTGAGGCAACACTGAGCTTACAAAAAAATGGCCCTCGAGCCAAAAACCTTCGATGTCTCGGGGATTATCGACAACCGTCGCCCCATCGAGCTATCATAAACCTGAGGCCATAAGACCCCGAGAGGGCAACCTCGAGCTCAAAGCCCTCCATACGGAAGTACCCAAAATGTAAGACCTCAACGAGGCATTATCAACAATATGAGACCTCCAAGAGGCAGTATCAAAACTATAAGACCCCAAGTAGGGCATGACCAAATCTGTAAGACCTCAAGTAAGGCATGTCCAATTTGAAAGACCTTAAAAAAGGCATAATCCTGATATTAAAGCCAAGGCTATATATTCGAACTTGTAAGAACCCTCAAAAGGCATACCCTCGATATAGACGCCAAGGCTACCTCACTCAGGACTAAAAGGCTACGGCCAAACACAATGACTACGGTGAAAAGGCTACGCTCAAACACAAATGACTACGGTCATAAGGCTCCGGCCAAACTAACGCGACTCGGGGACGCCCGACCGTCGCCATACAATCACAAATACTTTGAAATTACTTCAAAAAGAACCAATTAATCAGGCTACCCTCGGAATAAGCAAAAGAGCTTTGATAATATTAGCTCTAACAAGGCATCGAAACATCAGCCATAGAACGACACCTCCCGAGGTACTCACTTATCGTCACACAACGGCGCACAATTGAGGTTCTCATCGAACCGTCGAAGAGTCGGACGAACACAAAAACTTCAAAAAAGTCTTTAGCGAGGGAAACTATAGCCATACTAAAGGTCGTATCGATCCAGCGCGTAAGAGCCTAAGCGTCAGCTTAAAAAGCCTCAAGGCCAATTCAAAAACGTAAGGGTCGATGAGCTCGAATCGAAACCCGACTCGAAGACTGAGCCCTAAAATGGTTAACTAACAAACTCTTAAGGGAAACTTCATAAGAGCCTACGGGCCAGCCTAAAAACGCCTAAGGGCAAATACATAAGGGCCTACGGGCCAACCTAACTAACCTCAGGGCCGATTAGAAGTCATACCTACCTAACACGTAAGAGCCTAAGAGCCAGCATAGAAAAGTTTTAGGACCGATTTTAAGACCTAAAGGTCAAAGAAACCAAGTCAAAATTTGATTCGGGGGCTAAAACCCCAAACGGTCAATTTTTGACCACTACAAAATCGCTGACCAAATACAAAAACCTTAGGGTTTGCTCTGAGATACAAATTTCGGACCGATGGCTAAACGAGCATTGCAATCTATTAGAAAAAGCAAAGGAAAAACGAGAAATAATGAAAGATGAAAGGCTTCTTATATATATTTAAAGATCAAATGGGCATATTTACAGGACTTGTGCCTAAAGCCCTTACAAAGGAGACAACAAATATAACCCTAATCTATCACCGAGGTTTTGCCTTCAACGACTCCCTCGGTGGTTATGCTTTAGGCAACTTCAGCTCCGGCCCCAGGGTCTTCAACGACCTTTTCCCCCTCGGGGACTTCGCCTTCATCTCCATCGTCTTTCGAGCCACTACTCGATTCACCTTCAGAAGTGAGCAAGGAAGCAACCTCTTCTTCTAGGGTCTTCACCATCTCGATCTTAGCAGACAGATCGATGACCCCAACATGTATATCCTCAAGAGCCTGTCTCCGATATTTTAACCGGGCATGCTCCACAGCTCGGGTCAACTGCAGCTCAGCCTCCTCTGATACCTTCCTGGCCTGAGCATTTGTTGCAATGGCATCCTCTTTGTACGAGGATACGAGCGCTTTGGATTCAGCCCTAGCTGCAGATAGCGCAGCGGCCGACTCGGACAGAAGATCTTTTTATTTATTACTCTCTGCCCTTGCATCATGAAGCTGATGTTCAACCAAGGCCATCTTCCCTTGGACGGTACACCTTTCGGTGGTTATCTGACTCGCGTGCCGTTTGAGTTCGAGAATTTCGGCAACTTTGGCTCGGAGCTCTTTCTTCATCAGAGCATCCTTTTTCTCAAGCTGCAAAGATCAACCCAAAGGTGTCAGAACACTAAAGTCGGGTAAACATGTTGTCGTGCCCCCTTTTGTTTTCTCCTTACGAATAGTCAGGGTTTTTGACATTATTGGGACAACTTGTTTCCTTTTGGGAAAGGGGTACAAGGAGTTGAATAGTCGCCACCTAACGAATTAAGGTGCGTTAGGGCACCTATTACAAGTAACTCATAGAACCAGTTTGCATTACCAGAGATTGGGTAAGGGCTTGAAATTTCCTCGAGGAGAAGGTGTTAGGCACCCCTCAAAGTCCACAACGGTGGGTCCCGGCCTAACTTACTTTGTGCATTAGTCAATTAGAAAATAGGCTGTCTAAGCACACATATGTAAAAGATTAAAAAGACCTTTGATAGATAAGCAATCTAAGCCCACATATGTAAAAGGAATAAGGGAAGTCCTAAGTTGGTTATCCTATAAGATCATATCCGTGCAATGCCCGGTAATCACTCCTCAATTAGAGGGGTTACACGTTGCATTAGCGCACATGTCATCATATCCTTTTACTACCCATTACCCTCCCCTTAGTGGTTATATAAGCGAGTTTGATTACGAACTCTAAGCATGTTGTTACCCGTCCCTTCCTTGTGGTTCTGGAGGAGTTTGGGACCTCTAGACTTAGGCAGTTATAGAACCTCCTAAGGTGTTTGAAAAGCAAAAATCTAGGCGACAATGAATCACACATAAGACTATCAAATAGGGAAAGCAGTTAAGGGCTCATGTTTACCTCCATATATATAGGCAAATAAGCAGCACGTCTCAAACACAGATATTAGACAATTTTAGAGATATCCTAGAACAGGGAATCTATGTGAGCATCAATAGCACAGAATATGCAGCGTTGTTTTTACAGCAAAGTGACAGAATCCTAATCAGTTTTCTATTGATTTTAATACCTGTTAAACTTGAGCAGTTTATAGATAATCATATCACAATTCCTCAATTTTTATAAGGACATTAATTACCTAAGGATTGCCTCGGCGTGGGACTATATGCAATCATAATTTTGGAGCTATTTAAACAATTTGAAGTTATTCATCCTATAGGCATGCTGATTTAAGTGATGAAGACTATAATAAGTGATTTATACCAATTCCAGAACATGATACCTATGCGTGAGGCTGTTTTAACCTATTTATTTAAGAGACATGAGGCAAATGCACATACAGTCCTAAAATAGGATCTCTAATGCACATGGAGAAGGTTATTTTATTAAGTCGTATTAGTACTTAATGGCAGGATTCCTAAGTGATAGTGAATTATGCAGAATCAGAAATGGAGTGATAATCTACCACATTTTTTAGTATGAGCAGTAAACGTGAGTGCCCTAAGACAGGATATCTAATGTGCAAATTTAGCATGGTTTTAATGAAAATAAACATGGCAATACTAAACCATGATATCTGTTACGCGGCGCCTTCCTGAGATGCTTTGGAAGGGCGACGTAAGGCTAAGCAA
>ML298567.1:28219-52166 GCA_005239495.1 Nicotiana undulata | reverse complement strand
GATATTGTGATATATGCACGAGGGGACATGCCGTGCCGATTGATATTTATTATGTACAGACGAGGGGACATTCTGTGTTGAGTTATTGTGATATATGCACGAGGGGACATGCCATGCCGATTTGATATTTGTGATATATGCACGAGGGGACATGCCGTGCCGAGTTGATATTTGAGATTACGCATGAGGGGACATGTCGTGCTCTGTTATTTGATTGATTCCCGCATACTGGTAGCTGTTTCTTCGGTTTCTATTTTTACTTTCCAGCCGCATTCTCACTAAACCGTTGTGAATTAGATGTTGTTTTTCCTGTATCCCCAGCATGTATACTCCATATCTTATTTTATCGTTTAATTTTCGATATTATTACTGCCCCGTTAATATGTTTCCCCTATTTGTTCCCATATCTCTTCTATTTGATCATACTTGTCTTCATTATCGGTTAATTCTTGTACATATATCTGCTTAGATTAGGACAGGTGATCGTATTATGCTAAGTCTAGCCTCGTCACTACTTCGGCCGGGGTTAGGCTTGGCACTTACTCAGTACATGGGGTCGGTTGTACTGATACTACACTGCACTTCCTTGTGTTGTGCAGACCCTGCTACCGGACCCCGTGGAGCGTTCTGAGGGAGATACCTTCAGTCCACGTCAGAGCTTCGAGGTATACACTGGCGTTCGTGGATCCCGAGGCTTCTTTCCTTTACCGCTTCATTGTCTTTCTCCTTATTTTCAAGACAGTGTTGTACTTTCATTCCAGACTTGTATTTAGTATTCTAGTATCTAGTCCGTGGGATTGTGACACCCCGGTTTTGGGAGTTTACGTTAATTCATGATTGTTATGTTCTTACCTTCCGCATTTAAAGTTTCGTTATTTTTATTAGCAATGCTTACAGAATTCTGTTGGGAATATGAAAAAGGGAAAAACAAGTTATCGATTTTCGGTTAAACGGTTGTCCCACTATTATCTCAGTATGTGATGGAAATTGGTTGAAGTTGATGAGTTAGCGTTTTATTCCGTATTAAATGATTTTAAATTGCTATTGCAAGTTATACGTTGGCTGGCCTAGCGGGTTCAACGTTAGGCGCAGTCACGGCCTAAAGGGTGGGAATTTGGGTCGTGACACCCATGCGATCACGTGACTGCCTTCACTACTGGAGTAAAAGGCAATTACTTAACAAAAGAGGAGATCGAATCGGTCCTTGTCAAGAAATTTGGGGAAACGCTCACAAAAGGAGCTTTAACCTGGTATTCTCTTCTCCCTGGAAATTCTATAGATTCATTTGCTGAACTTGCAGATTCATTTATAAAGCACACTCTGGTGCACAAAAAGTTGAAAAACTAATAGAAGATATATTCAAGATAAAGCAAGGAGACATGGAATTGCTTCATGAATTTGTAGACAGGCTTCAACGAGAAAGAATGCAATTACCAAGGGTGCCTGACAATTGGGCAGCCATGGCATTTGCAAGCAACTTAAACGATAAAAGCTCAAAAGCCACAAGACGACTTAAAGAAAGTCTGAGAGAATTCCCAGCTACAACATGGAATGATGTGTATAACAGGTACAGTACCAAACTCAGAATCGAAGAAGATATCATTGCTCGATCAAAAGATGAAGAATATCCCAGAACCAGACGTCCAGAACCAGAGAAAAGGTTAGGTAAACACAGGTACGATCCTTACTTAGGACCTTCGAGACGTGACACACGTCCCAGGTTCGAAAATACAAGACCATCGGGAAGAGATATAGTCTCATCCTCATCTAGATCCAGGAGAGATCGAGATTAACGGTCCAGGGGTAATACCCGAATTGGAGACCATAACTTCAATGTGAGCAATATTGAACTTGTCTCAATATTGAGAAATATGGGAGACAAGGTTAAATGGCCCAAAGAAATGCGATCTAATCCTAACAGGAGAAACCTTTATCAGTGGTGTGAATTCCACAATGATCATGTCCATAGAACTGCAGATTGCAGATTTTTGCAAGGTGAAATAGAACATCTATTAAAACATGGCTACTTAACATAATTGTTTAGTGATAAAGGTAAACAAGCATATATGAAGAACAGGCAGGAGCCCCCAAAACCTCCTTCCCCCAAAACGAACTGTCAACGTCATACATGGAGGGGAAGAAGTGAACGACATGGTCTACCAGTTAGCATTAAAAGTCACAAGTACCCACGGGAAACGAGTTCGAGAAGAGACGAAGGAAGATCAAATAACTTTTGGTGACGCAGATTTTGGCGAATTAATGCTTCCTCATAACGATGCACTGGTAATATCCTTAATTATTCATGACACTAACGTTAAAAGAGTGTTGATTGATCCAGGCAGTTCAGTCAACATTATTTTGATAAAAGTCGTGGAGGAAATGCTGGTAGAAAATGAAATGATCCCAAAGGCACGAGCCATATCTGGGTTCGATAATTCAACAGTGATAACTAAAGGAGAAATCGAACTTACCACTTACGCCGAAGGAGTCGTCAAAAATGCGAAATTCCAAGTCATTGATACAGAGATGGCTTATAACGTTATTTTGGGAAGACCATGGATCCATGATATGAAAGTGGTCCCATCCACCTTACATCAGGTAATAAAATTCCCTTCAAAGTGGGGAGTAAGACATATTATAGGTGACCAACAAACTTCGAGAAATATCAATTCGATAGCTCTTCACAACAAAAAAGATACGGGAGAGACAGCAAATTATCGAACAGAAGTTCCTCAACAAACAGGTATGGAAAAAACCTCTGATAAACTATATACAAAAGAAATGGATATTCAAATAGGTACGGAAGGAGATAACGATGAAACAAATCTTGTTACCATCAAGGATGAGCTAGAACATGCAGACATAGATTCCGGACCGAATTTCATTCGTGAACCAGAAGAAGATGAGCATATTAAAACAATTGCTGAAGAACTTGAGGTTGTTCCGCTTTCTGAACAAAAGCCCGAGAGAAAGTTGTATATTGGCACAAAATTGCTAGAAAGACTAACTCTTGAGCAAAAAGGTATGTTAGTCAATTATTTAAAAGCTAATGAGGACTGTTTTGCATGGTCCCACTCAGATATGACAGGTATCCCACCAGAAGTGATGACTCATAAACTAAATGAAGATCCATCCTTCGCACCTGTTAAACAAAAGAAAAGAAAGCAAGGACCTTTCAAAAATCAAGTGATTGACGAGGAAGTTCAAAAACTACTGAACATAGGCTCTATACGAGAGGTAAAGTATCCTGACCGGCTGGCTAACACAGTAGTGGTGCCGAAAAGGAACGGAAAATGGAGGGTATGTGTAGATTATACTGATTTAAATAAAGCATGTCCTAAAGATTCATTTCCTTTGCCACATATAGATCAAATGATCGATGCTACCGCAGGTCATGAATTGTAAGTTTTTTGGATGCATATTCTGGTTATAACCAGATTAAAATGGATTCCCTAGATGAGGAAAAAACTTCATTCATCACTAACAGGGGGACTTATTGTTATAAGGTCATGCCTTTTGGCTTGAAAAATGAAGGGGCCACCTACCAAAGGTTAGTAACAAAAATGTTCCAAGAACATTTAGGAAAAACGATGGAAGTCTATATCGATGATATGCTTGTAAAATCAACACAAGCGGAAAATCACCTCCAGCATCTCTCTACTACTTTCGACATCTTACGCATGTATAATATGAAGCTCAATCCGGAAAATGGTGCCTTCGAAGTACAATTTGGTACGTTTATGGGATTCCTTGTATCTAATAGAGGAATAGAAGTAAATCCGGCTCAAATAAAAGCTATAGAAGAAATACCTGAAATTTTGAAGAATAAAAAAGAAGTTCAAAGATTAACAGGAAGAATAGCAGCTTTAGGGAGATTTATTTCTAGATCTTCCGAGAAAAGCTTTAAATTCTTTTCAGCTCTTAAAAAGCAAAATCAGTTCGAGTGGACTGAAGAATGCCAGCAAGCACTCAAAGACTTGAAGATTTACTTATCAAAACCAGCGCTGCTATCGAAGCCAAGAGAAGGAGAAAGATTATACATCTACCTGGCTGTTTCAGAAATTGTCGTAAGTGTAGTACTGGTAAGGGAAGAAAAAGGTAAGCAATCCCCTATTTATTATGTAAGCAAGACTCTGTTAGATGCCGAGACTAGATATCCACATCTAGAAAAATTAGCTTTAGCTTTAATAATGGCATCAAGACAATTACGTCCTTATTTTCAATGTCATCCAATCACTGTCGTGACTTCATATCCTTTAAGAAATATTCTGCACAAACAAGAACTGTCAGGAAGATTAGCCAAATGGATAATAGAGTTAAGTGAGCATGATATAACATATCAACCTAGAACGGGAATTAAATCACAAATATTGGCAGACTTTGTAGTTGACTTTAGCAACAATATTACCCATGAAGTGGAAAAAGAGTTACAACTCTTCAATGGTGTAAACCCAAGTCAATGGACCCTATTTATAGATGGCTCTTCTAATGCAAAAGGATCTGGATTAGGCTTTGTACTGACATCACCCACGGGTGAAACGATACGACAAGCTATTAAGTGTTATCCAATCACTAACAATGAAGCAGAGTACGAGGCTGTTATTGCAAGTTTAGAATTGGCACGGGAGCTGTCAATTCAACAAATCGAGATCAACAACGATTCTCAATTGGTGGTAAACCAAATGCAGGGGACTTACATCGCTCGAGAAACTCGAATGCAACAATATTTAGAAAAGGCACGAGAATTTGTAAGACAGTTCAAAACGTGGAAAATAATACAAATACCCATGGAAGAAAATGCTGAAGTAGATGCGTTAGCAAACCTTGCGGCAGTCACAGAAGTGACCAATAAAAACAACAACATTGTCGTCCACCTCTTTCATTCAGCGATTGACCAGAACAGAAATGAGGCATCTTTTAATAATTTAACTTGGGATTGGAGAAACGAAATTCTCAATTTTTTGCAGAGTGGTACCGTGCCTGAAGACAAGAAAGCAGCTCAAGTGCTTCGCCGCAAAGCAGCAAGATATTGTCTTGTACATAACACGTTGTATCGTAAAATGTTCGGGGTACCCCTAGCTAAATGCCTCAGACCTAACCAGACGGAGTTCGTGATAAAAGAAGTCCACGAAGGAAATTGTGGAAATCACGCAGGAGCAAGGTTTTTAGTAAAAACCCTAATCAGAGCAGGGTACTATTGGCCTAAGATGGAAGAAGACGCGGATAATTTCATCTCAAAATGCGATAGGTGTCAACGGTTTGCCAATAATATGCACACACCAGCGGAGCTATTACATTCTATCATATCACCATGGACCTTTATGAAATGGGGAACGGATATAGTGGGACCTCTTCCCCTAGCTAAAGGACAGGTATGATTCCTTCTGGTGCTTACTGATTATTTTTTAAAATGGGTCGAAGCGGAAGCATTCAAACAAGTGCGGGAAAAGGAGGTCAAAAGTTTCTTATGGCGAAACATAATATGCCGATTTGGAATTCCAAAGGAGATCGTGTGTGATAATGGTCCACAATTTATAGGCTCTCAAATCACGGAGTTTTTCGAAAGTTGGAAAATTAAACGAATTGCTTCAACACCATATCATCCCGTAACTAACGGACAAGCTGAGTCTACGAACAAAATCATTATCGACAATATAAAGAAGCGCTTAGATAAAGCCAAAGGCAGTTGGCCTGACGAATTACCAACAATATTATGGGCATACAAAACTACGTCAAAAACAGCTACGGGTGAAACCCCTTTCACACTTGTTTATGGATCGAAGCATTAATACCCGTGGAAATCGGCGAACCAAGTTTGAGGGTGACAACAGCTACGGTGCAAACAAATGACGCCGAACTCCAAACCAATTTGGACTTGCTCGAGTCACAAAGAGAAGCAGCTATAATACGGATGGCAGCTCAAAAGCAAATCACAGAGCGATATTAATATCGTAAAACTCATCTCAGATATTTTAAGATTGGGGACTTCATACTTAAAAAGGTTTTCCAATCAACAAAAGAAGCAGGAGCTGGCAAATTGAAGCCAAATTGGTAAGGACCCTATAAGGTCAGGGGCATAGCTGGGAAAGGTGCGTACGAGTTGGAAGCCATGGACGGCAGGATTCTACCAACGAGCTGGAACGCCATCCACCAGAAGAAATACTACTTCTAAGGAAAAGAAGTACCCCCGGTCAGGTATCGCATGTTCGATTTTATCTTTGAATATTTTAATTTTACTAACTTTTTTAGATGATAGGCAAAAAGCTAACCCATCACCAGATGATGACATTAGACCTGCAAAGACGCGAGGAAATAACACAATTTCCGGTCTAGGGTTACACTTTCTGATGGATATTTTAAAGGGTTAAGCAGTCATCATCTAAAAAAGTATATACCTTCGAGTCCGGAATATTTTCCTTTTTCAGGGAAAGGACCACAAAGAAGGAACAATCAAGTGCTCGAGATCTCATTCTTCAAAGCTCAAACACTTGGGGGACTATACAGTATGGAAGGCCAAGATGAAGCAAAAAGACTGCCAGAAGTCAAAAGCTCGAGCCTAAAAGAACCATTTACCCAACAAGTCAAGTGATACGAGCAAAACTAAAAGAACTGAAGACTCCAGCACAAGAATTACAAAGCCTACTCTAAAAAACCTTCGAACCATGTTCAGGTTAAAAGGCAAAGTATCAACTACGACGAAGAAATGTACATCTTACACTTATACAAAAACTGTTGCGACAAAAAACAGTTAGGGATAGAAGATCATCATCATTGTACTTAGTCAAAAAACTGTTATAATCAAAAAACAGTTACGAAATCTTTGTACTCAAGTAGAAAACTGTTATTCAAATAAAACAGTTACGAATGAAAGATCATAACCCTTGTATTTATTCTCAAAACTGTTAGCAAATAAAACAGTTACTAATCACGATACATTTCTCTCGTACTTGTTATAAAACTGTTGCAAATAAAAACAGTTATGGGTAAAAACCCAACATTTACAAAAACTGTTACTAATGAAAAACAGTTATCTCCTTGTATTAACTCGAAAAAACTGTTACCTATGAAAAACAGTTGCGAAATACAAGTGATTATCAAATCTGTTAAAACAAAACAGTTGCAACATGAGTCTTAGATGATAATCATAACACATGTAAAATGTTGTGAAAGTTCAAATAAAAACTTCTCACAAAAACATTCTTAAACATGTGAGAAATTCCTATCACTCTATTGCATTCCAATGAAGTTGAGACGTCTTTTTCATTAAGTATTAATCAAAAAGGGCCCTAACTCATAAGCAAAGCCTGTCACAAACAAAGGCTAAAAAATTATACGAACACTACACCTACTGTGAAAAGGTTCAAAGTGAAATATGCATTTTCATGCAAAAAAAAAGCTAAGAGGTACAAACAAAAACCTCAGAAAATCAATACATACAATCGACTTAAAAGAGTAACATTCAAACTCATAGCAACAAGTCTCGAGATTGTATTGAAATTAAGATAAGCGGCTAAGCCGAAAACTAAGTACTAACTAGTACTTAGCCACATAAGTATTTACATTTTTTGTGCCCCTAAGTTGTCAGTTGGGGACTTTAAAATTTCAAACTTACCCCCGATGGAGCTGGGAGTAACCACATCAATCCAAAGAAATAAAAAAAAAGGGAGTGGGGATAACAAAATCTTCATTCTTGAGGAGGAGGATAGTTGACTTCTTCAGGAGGAGGAACGACAACTGCGTGAAGATCATGGGCTTCATAAGATGGAGAAAATTCAAGACCCCGCTGGGTCTTCTCCATGGACTCTTTAGATTTAGCAATCTCAACATTGAGGTCGAAACCCTCCTGGCCCATTTCCATTAACGTATCATGACGAGCACTCATATACGCCCAACTTACGTCAACGACTGTCGCCTCTTCAAGATCACTTTAATCCTTTAACCATGCCTGAATTCCAATCTTCAAGCTATCCTTCTCACCTTCGGCGGCTTCAAGGGAAACCTTCAAAGGTACAACTGACTCCTCGAGAGTTCGAACTTTGACCTGGGCTTCACGAAGATCCTCTTGAGTCTGGGAAAGATTCCGCACAAGTTCACTGGAGTATTCCTCCTTCTACCCCAGCATATGCTTTAGATTCCTGATTTCCTTCGTGGCTTTCGACAACTGTTCAGCAAATGAGGATTCAAGAATGTCTTTGTCCTTGTTGACCTAACTGGAAGAAGCTCTGTCCACTGCTAACTCTGTAGCAGAAATCCTCAACTGATCCTTTAAGGTATGCCTTTCCTCCACTAGAGCATCCATGTCTATCCTTAAGCCATCATATTGTCAAAATCAAACTGAAGCTCACGCAGCTCTTTCAACTCATTCTCTGAATTTGAAACTCTCTTCATGAGTTCTAAGCCAATAAGGTGCGTCTACAAAAACAGTAAAACAATCAAACATGTTAAACTGTTATTCGAGGAAAATTGTATATATGAAAAATTCAAAGGCATACATTCAAAGAATTGTGCACCACTTCGTTGGCCCAAGTAAGAGTTGAATGGCTGTCAAGTTTGGACCTCTTTTCAGAGCCGATCAGAGGTTTGAGCCACACTTCAGGCTCACCCGTCTTCTTAAAAAGACTCCCTCCAGCTGGAACCTCAATTATAACCCTCCGCATCTCCCTGCTGGAAGACCCTACTTCCACAAGAGAAGGCACGGAAGCAGGAACAGAGGGAGCAATAACAGATACGGACGGACAAGGAGCCGAGGGAGCCACGGGCACATCAACAGATACGGATGGATGAGGAGATGAGGAAATAATAGGTACGGACGGAGGAACGACAATAATAGCAAGAGGAGAAGGAACAACAACAAAATCAGGAAAGATAGTAGCTAAAGGAACATCATCAGGGTCAAGCTCAAACCCCTAATAGAAAAGACGCTTGACAGGATCTTGAACCGGGGACTGAGATTCATCTCGGGAAGAAGAGGGACTAATTGCCAACACGGAAGGAAGAGACTTGGGAGCAGATTCATCATCTGAAACTACTCGCCTTCTTCTCGACCGGTGCACCAAAACACCCTCTCTTCCTTCTTCCTCTTCCCCTCCAGAATGGGGATCACTGACTTTTCTCTTCGAAGAATTTGCAAGGATGCTCTGAGCATGGGACAAAGACATCTTCGGGAGCGACGAACCAGATTCCCCACGGGCAGAAAACCCTATCAAGAAAAAAGGGAAACATTAAATGAAAATAAAAACAACTCAGGTAAGGAAGGAAGTAAGAAAAACTTTGCTTACCGTGGGTCTTAACAATCCAATTGTACTTCATGGAAAAGTACTTCCAAGATCTTTCTTCAACAGGAGCGGCAGACAAAATTCTTTCTACCTAATCAAGAATATCATAGACATTCTCAACGGTATTCATGATTGCTGAAAAAGAAGAGAAAAATAGATGCGGTATTAAAAACGCAATTCAAATCTAAATGAAGAAAATAGATACGAACCAAAAAGTACTTACGTGCACGGTTCCACTTCTCAGGGAAGGGAAGATTGTTTTCACCAACTAAAATGGTAGTGGCAACTGAAACGTACCTGAGGTACCAACCTCTATGCTTATCTTCACCTGGGGTTACTAAAACTCTTTTACTCCGAGCAGCCAGAGCAAAAACCCCTTGACGAAATAAGACATGAGAATACAAATGAATAAGATTGTGAAAGGTGAAGGGAACTGAAACCTTAGAAGCTAAAACTCTCAAGCAAGCAACTACTCTCCACACTAAAGGACCGACTTGTCCTAGATAGAAATTGAAGAAGCGGCAAAACGCAATGATAACAGGGTTGATGGGAGGTTTAAATCCTAGTGTAAAAGGATAAGGGTAAATGAAGGAATAACCTGTCTTGTAAGACGTAATGCTCTGATTATTATTTGGAACAAGAATAGGAACATTAGACTCCCAAGAACACTCTCTGTGGACAAGAGGAATGTGACCTTCAGTAGTAATTGTCGCATACTTCTCTACACTCTCCAAAGAAGAAAATTGTTTAGCGATAGATGAATTTTCCCTTGTAAAGACTATCTCAACAGGAATAATTTCGTCAACTTTGGGTTCACGAATATCATCCTTACTCTTAGAAATAGAGTGAGAAGACCTAGCTCTAGGGGACAACAAAGACCTAGCGGAAGGAGGAGAAACCAGAGGGGAAGAAGAACCTCTAGTAGAGGCAGATCCCAGACTCCTCAGTCGACCACCTCTCCGGCTCCTAGATGGAGCAGAAGAAGATGCCAGAGTCTCTACGTCTATAACCTTTTCTGGTTGGTTTGATGAAGACATCTTTACGAAAACAAAGGAAAATTCTTTGCAAAAGAGGAATTAAGTATGGAAGTGTTCCGTGAAAGTAAAGAAAGGAAGAAGACTATTTATACATAAGGGCAACCGTCAAAACATGGAAGAATAATGATGGAAAGTCACAATCAAAGATGTCACTTCGGGACTGATATACCTGCAAAAAGCCTTTAAAAGCGCCAATTTATTGTAGAACCAATCAAAAAAGGACACATGGAAGGAGCATTAAATGGAAGTGATAAACGACGACTATTTTCATAAAAAGATACAATGTTACGAAGCAAAGCGGCGGCAAAATATTCCCACCATAAGTGTATATCCACTTACCAAATATTAATCGATAAATATATAGTAAGTGGGGGGATTATCTGTATTGGTAACAAAGAGTATCACACGTACGCAAGACCTTGACAACTCAAATAGCTACGTGGACCAAAGAAAACGTCACAGATGGACATGATTTTATAAAGAGGTACGAGATTAACTCAACAAGCACGAGCGCGAGATTGACTCGACATGCACGGAATCGATTCGTCAGCCACAAGTGCATCAGCCACGGGAAACCCAATGAAGAAGAAAAGATGTGGTCGTAAAGAACCCAAACAAAGCCACAGATAGATTCGAGAATCAACAGTTAATGACTTATACGTTATGTAACTCCTATATAATAATAACGGTTATCCTTTGATGATCCTTTGTAACACCTCATTAATATAATAATTAGCCATTAATGAGCAATCATTACAGAAACCAAAATGTTATAATAGGAAGCCCCTATATAAAAGGGAAGAATTGTAATCCATACGATCATTTGAATTCTCGAATACAAACTGCTTTACTTTTCTGCATTCTATATTGCTTATTATTCCTTTATTCATTATATTATTCACTTGATTATCAGTAACTCGTGTTTATCCTAAAATAGCTTTGGTCAAGGAATCTCATTCTTTGGCTAAACAGATAGGTGTTCTCTGATCCCTTCCTCGTAAGTTACAATAGAAACGATGAAAAAGTCAATACGTCCCATCAGTCGCATCGTTCTGACTTTGGACACGTGTCAACCGTGTAACGATCTGGCCTGTTGTTTTGAGAGTTGTAGCCCCGTTTCCTCATTTACTGCTCATTTTATGCTTTATAGTTGTTATGTGATTTGACAGGGTAGTTGGTTCGGGATCAGAAAGATTTCGGAATGAGTTGAGACACTTAGTCTCAAGGTTGGAAGCTTAAGTTAGAAAGGTTTACCAGAAGTTAACTTGTGTGTAAATGGCTCTGAAATGGAGTTTTGATGGTTCCGTTAGCTCCATTAGGTGATATTGGACGTATGAGCGTGACCGGATAGTGATTTGGAGGTCCGTAGTTGAATTAGGCTTGAAATGGCAAAGTTGGAAATTTAGAAGTTTGACCAAGAGTGGACTTTATGGTTATCGTGCTTGGATTGGGGTTCCGGGAGTTGGAGTAAGTTAGTGGTGTCATTTGTGACTTGTGTGTAAAATTTGAGGTGAATCGGACATGATTTGATAGGTTTCTGCATCGAATTTAGAAGTTAGAAGTTTATTAGGCTTGAATCGAATCGCAATTCGTGGCTTTAGCGTTGTTTGATGTGACTTGAACGCTTGACTAAGTTCGTATCCTGATTTAGGACTTGTTGGTATAGTTGAGGTCTTAGGGGCCTCGGGGTGGTTTCAGATGATTAACGTATCAAGTTTGGAACTTAAGGAACTGCTAAAGTGCACCAGGTCTGGTGCGATAAGACCTGCAGGGTTTTTGGTCGTAGGTGTGTTGTCGTAGAAGTGGGGAAGTTATTGCAGAAGAGAGGTTGGCTGGACTATTGGAGGGTCGCAGTTGCGAGGAAGTGCCGCAAATGTGAGCCCGCAGATGCGTAAGTGGCTCCGCAAAAGTGGAGGATGAGCTGAAAGGAAAATTCGCATAGGCGGGCCTCATTGCGCTGGAGCGCACCCGCAGATGTAGAAGATTGGCCGCAGGTGCGCAAGGTCGAGAGTGGAGTGCTCTTCCGCAGAAGCGGAGTATTGACCGCAAAAGGGGTACCACATAAGCGGATTATTGGGCCGCAGAAGCGGGATATCTGGGCAGTGTTTAAATCCGAAGGGTTTCGTGATTTCTCTCATTTTGGGCTTTGCAAACTCGGTGTAAGGTGATTTTTGGGAAGCTTTTCGATGGGTTTCTTGGGGTAAGTCACTTGTGATCAAATTTATTCATTAATTATGTTTCCCCATTGAAATTTCCACCTAGATTATTTGGTTTTGAGGTGTAATTTTGGGGATTGGAGGTTAAGGATTTAGAGAGTTAAATTGGGTATTTGGGTGTCGATCTGGTGTTGGATTTTCGTATATTTTTCATGGTTAGACTCATGGTTGGATGGGCTTTCGAATTTTGTGATTTTTATCGTATTTTGAGACGTGAGCCCGAAGGATAGACTTTTTGAGTTGACTTTTTGACTTTGATTAAGAACTTAGTATTTTATTATGAAATTTATTCCTTTAGCTTGTGTTGATTATATCAAATCTTTTATGGCTAGATTCGGGATGTTCGGAGGCTGATTCGCGAGGCATGGGCTTGCTAGCAAAGTGATTCGAGTTGCTTTAGGTAAGTATCATATTTAAACCTGGTTGAGGCACCAGTTTCCTGAATTGTTGTGATAGCCACGTGTTTTTGAGTGCACCACATGCGTGAGGATGATCCCATGTGCAGGCACCGGGATTGTATATTCATGTTTGGGTTGTGCTCGTGCTAAGTCCCGAAATGACTGTTGAGCTTCGAGCTTCGATATCTAACATGTTTTAACAATTTATATGATCTAATTGAGCCATGATGATTCTACTTAGAGGTTTAATCCCCAAACGAACTTGATAAATGTTTTTCATTGATAAAATTGCCGGTTTGAGCTATGATAGCACACTTTGCATATGCCTACACTTAAGTATGTTGTCTATACCAGTCCAGGGATAGAATAATCATATTGCATCCATTATATACCTATATACTTGCTTATTGTACCTGTATGATATTTTGTACTGGGCCTGTGACTGTCAGGCGGATTATGTTATTAGCACGTCAGTTGTCCGTGCAACACTGAGTTGTCCATGCATATCCATGTATTGATATTATTGGCACGTGTGTTGTCCATGCAACACGTGAGTTGTCTGTGAGGATCCATATATTGATACTATTGTCACGTGAGTTGTTCGTGTCACACGTGAGTTGTCCGTGAAGATTTTATTGTTCGCACGTGAATTGTCCATTTAGCACGTGAGTTTTCCGTGCAGTGTGTGGAACTTGTATTTTCTTGATCATTTATCTGATTTACGTGATTATTTTCCCTATATGCCATAATACTATTGAGCATTGTATTTGAGAACCAGTGCACATGCACACACATATATTTGTATCACGAAGACATATGAGCTAGTTTTAAATGTTATACTCTGTTAATCAAAATGAACAGAATTGCACTGAATTAACTAGTAACCACAACAAATTGAGTTTCTTTTACTTTGCCTTGTTTGTTTGCGATACTTATTGAGTTAGTTGTACTCACACTACACCTTGCACCTCGAGTGCAGATCCAACCATTTCTGGGCACGACATTTGTTGATCGTGGGGTCTACCTGTTCAGAGATCATCGAGGTAGCTGCTTGGCGTCCGCTGACCTTGATCCTCTTTTCCCTATCTTTCAGTTTTATGTATTTAGTCTTACTTTCTAGCCAGTGTACCGGACTATGTTTTTATATATAAATGCTCAAGTACTCGGTGACACCCATCTTTTGGGGATTTTTCTGCATTTAGCTATGGCCTTTTATCCAGTTTATGAGAATTTTCATTATTTAAACTTGTTTCAGTATATTGTTTATTCAAAGAGTTGGAAAATGTTTGGGATGTCGGATTGCCTAGTACTATGATAGGCACCATCACGATGGGTTGATTCTAGGTCGTGACAGGCCAGTTGCCTCCGAATGCAAAACGTCGCTTACTTCCCCTATAAAAGCTCTTATCCCATGTTCTTTCTTCACTTTTCGATCAAGATCGTACCTCGGAATTCTCTAGATATCACCAACTTCCTTCAAACCTTCATATTGTCACCCTTGATCTTCCAATTCTCATAATTGTTCTTAGGTTCTTAGCTAGATTTTCTTCGAATATTCATACTTTGTTCCTTAGCCTTCAAAATCGTTCCTTCAAACCTCCATAGTTTTTCTTTAAAGCTTCAAATTTTCTTAGATATTAGTGGCCAAAACTTCCAAGTCAGTCCCTCAGTAGGCTGCCTCTTCATCTTCCCAACCGGCCGCCGATACTGAGGCAGTTGCTTCTGCAATAGTTGCTCTTGAGACGGCTATTTCCAAAGTGGCTGCCACCGAGTCGATTGCCGCCAAGCTGGCTCCCGAGCCCCTCTTGAAAATGTTTATTCCCGGGGGGCTGTTCAATTGCGGACGACTTCAAGGTCGAGAAATCCTCATCCAAACAGGACTAGGGTGAAGGATCATCGAGGTATATATGCTCTGTTACCGAAGATGTCCTTCCCGTGGTATGAGAGGACTATAATTGGGAAGGAAAAGACGTAGTGGTCCCCGGGCCTGAAGATTCTATTACTACTCACGTGGAGGTGTATTTAAATGTTTACACTTACCCCTTAACGCTGGGTCTGGTAGACCCAGTTGTTCTGGATTGCAAGAGGTACGAGGTGTGCCTTGGGCAGTCCCCGAATTTTCCGAGAGGGACTAATCAAGCTTAATCATCGGGTTAGCAAGGCCCCCTTTTCAAGTATTGATGAAGACCGAGATCAAGGTTGGAAGAGGCGCTTCGTTTGGGTAAAGATCGAAGATCTGATGCCTCCCGAGTTTATGCCATTCCCCGATGTAAGTGCAACCTCTCCTTAAGTATTAATTTTTCTTCATTTTCTTCCTCATCATTCATACTTGTGGTTGTGCAGCTATTGACCGAGTTCCAAATGCGGTCCCCCGGCTTAAGGAGTAGATCAAAGGCATATGCAAACAAATGTCATACTTCGAGCGCTCATGGCGCAAGCTTTCGAAGGGCCGATGGGAGGCCCGTTCTCATGGTAAGCTTCTCCTTTGAATATCTATTGTCGAGTCCTTAATTCACATCATACTAACCTTTCTTCTTTTTTATAGGTTTGCCTAAGACCACCGAGCTTAGGCTTTTGGATGGGGACGAGGATGTATCCTTGTATGTTGATCCCTCATTTACGGGACAACCCGAGGCTACTGCGGGGGAAAATAAGAAGAAAAATAGAAAGGCTTCTGGATCCCCGAGCTCTGAGGTGAAACCAAAGGAAAGAGTGGCTCGTAAGCCCAAGAAGATCTCCAACTCTCCGGCGCTAGATACTGATTATCTTCTTCCGCTCAAGGATGAGCCTGAAGAAGATGATATTTTTGTTGCCCATGGATCGACCCACGCCAAGGAACATGCCACAGTTGAGGGGGCCTTGTCGTGAGACCGGACTCCTTCAAACTCAAGAGGTCGAGATGGAGACGAGGGATGAGAACCCCTGAGACGCCGGCTCCACTTCGAAAGAAGCGCCTGGTGTAATAGAAATTATGGGGATACCTTCCTACACCGAGTCCATGCTCGAGAAGGCCCCAACAGGAAAAGAAAAATCCAATGAAGAGGTTCACGGCTTAGACGATCCCCTTTATTCCTTTTTTGATGGTGTGGACTCGTCCACTTTTGAAGATATTTCCGAGATGTGCGGACTTGAAGTCCCGAAGAAGGATAGATCTTCGGAAGTTGGTGGGCGGAGTTCAAGCCCAAAATTGATTAATCAATTTCCCACTCCGGGTGTGGACCCGATCGTAAGAGATCGGTTATTCTTACCGTCTCGGAGGATGCCCGAGTTCTATCTGCCCCCGTGGGCGTAGCCAGCTACCTCCGATGCCTGGTGTCCGAGGAGGGCAAGGCAAAAACTAATGAGGTGAATATGCCGTGTCTTTTCAATGAAGCGCAGTAGGCATTGAACTGGGTAAGGCATCATTATGTCTTTTTGAATTTTACTTAGGTTACGATATCTCTCACATCTTTCGTTGTTTTGCAAGCCTCGATACTTTATCATTAGAGCTTCTTCCGGTACTAGGTCGAGGTCAATCCGCTCGAGCTCAAGGAGCAGGATAAAAAAAGGGGTATGTACAAGCTCCTTAGCGAGCAACAAGACGGGGCCATCAAGGATCTTTAGGCCAAAACTGGATAGGGCTCAGAAAATAGCTCCGACCCTGAGGAAAAAACATGCTGACATAGTCGAAAAGCTAAAGGCCTTTGAAATTAGAAACATGAACTAGTCATGGCGACTAACGACCAAACCTTGTCGGTCCAACAAAAGATCGACCTGATCACCCAACGCTGAGTTGAAATGAACGAGGTCCAAGCCATGACTGATAGGTGGAAAAGCAAAATGGACTGGCTGGCTACGCAGAAGGAAATTGCCCAAGCAAAGATGGCATCGGTATAGGTTCAACTTCGGGTAGCGAAGGTGAAAGTTGACAAACAGTCCCAGTTGAATGACGATCTCCGAGCACAACTGAGCTCGACTCTAGCGAAACAGAATACCCTCGATAAGAAATATGAAGCAATACAATCCAAGTTGGACACAACCTAAGCCAATGCCGAAGAGATGGTTGCCCAAGATAAGACCGACGTCGAAGCACCCGAGGCCCATCTGTATACCAATGCTGAATATATGAGGAGGTTGTCTCGAAGGGAGACCCTAGAAGAGATCCATGCTTGAGGATTTGACCTGTCCGTCGAGATCGAGGAGGAAAAAAAGCTCGAGCCAGAGGCGAAGAAGATTTTAGAGCCCAAAGGTGTAGAGAGCTCCGAGAGTTCCGAGGGATCCAAAGCCTCCGACGATTCTGGCGAAGAATCGGGCCCCGATGAAGATCAAACATGAATGCCTTAGAACTTTTTAAAATTTTGTATTGTGTATATTTTTTCTTATTTTGAGGCAATTTTTGTTGGGGCTTTGTAAATACATTCCGGAATATATAAATTTCCTTTTTGGTAATTTTGAGTCTCTACTTTTTTAGTATCTTTTCATAATTTTTGTTCTTGCAAATATTTCTAATGCCTTAGAATAGAATATGTAGTAATAAGTTGTTTTCTTTTCGGAGGTCCAAACAGATCCTGACCTCGATGCAACTTTATTTGCTTGAGGCTTTGAAAACTCGGAGTGAACGAAATTTTTCCCAAGAGGCTTAAGTGATCTTAGATTTATGCTTTTGCCGAGGGTAACCCTTTAGCAAGTATTGAATTTTTATGAAGGCCTTATGTTTTGATTACGGGCTTTGGACGTCTCCGAGCCGTTTTTAGGGTGGTCGTAGTGTTTTGTGTTTAGGCACTACCTAATAGGTATTGTGCCTCCGCCTAGGTTTGCATCTTTCTCCATGTCGATCCAGTAGTAGTTGGCTCTGATTATCTTCCGAACTAAACATTCCGCCCCGAATGGTTTTCACAGTTGTCTTCGTGAACTTCTCTCAAGACATAGTTGGTATCCTCCAGCCCCAAGCATATGGCAGTGGGTCTTCGAATGTTTTTCTAAACAAAGTCCCTTCGGACACGCTGAACCTGGCTGCCTTCGTGCATAGAGCTATCGATTCTTTAGGATTCGAGGGCAACTTGCCAGTCTGCAAATAATCTATATATCCTACAATCCCAAGTTAAACTCTTTGAGTTTATTTCGGCATGGCCTTCATCTACTACCGATTTCATGAGTTGTACGACTGTTCCCCAACTAAATTAATCGTCTTCAAGTGATGACCCCAAGTTACCATAGCATCGGCCTCACTATTTTGATCTCGGGGCACGTATTGTAGGGTCAATTCCTTGAATTGATGCAGTGTTACCTACAATTTGTCTGAATACTTTCACATTTGTTCCTCTTTTACTTTGAACATCCCATTGACTTATTTACAACAAATAGGGAATCACATTTATCTTCGACCACCTCGCCCCAAGGCTTTTAGCCAATTCAAGACCTACAATCATAGACTCATGCTCGGCCTCATTGTTAGGTCAATTTCACAGTTCTAATAGACTTCTAACTACATTTCCTGTAGGCGACTTTAACACGATGCCGAGTTCGGACCCCTTTGCGTTCGAGGCACCGTCTGTAAAGAGGGTCCAGATCCCAGATGAATTCACCGAGGTAAACAACAATTCCTTTCCGACTTCGGGTATTAAGGCCGATGTAAAGTCGGCCACGAAGTCTTCCAAATTTTGTGACTTCATGGCGGTTCGGGGTCGATATTCGATATCGTACCCGCTAATTTCTATGGCTCATTTGGCCAACCGGCCCGAGAGCTCGGATTTATGCATAAAGTTCCTTAGTGGGTAAGAGTTTACGACACATACAATGTGGCATTGAAAGTACAATTTTAATTTTCTAGTGGCGCTTAGCAAAGCGAGCACCAAGTTTTCCAGGTGAGGGTACCTTGTTTCAGCCTCGCCTAGAGTTCTACTAATATAATAAATAAGAAATTGTGTACCTTCCTCTTCTAAGATTAGGACTCCACTTACTGCCATCTCGAATACCGCTAAGTAAATGTACATCTGTTTAACTGCCTTCGGAGTATGGAGTAGGGTATACTTAAAAGATACCATATGAGTTCTCCAAGGCTTGCTAGCACTCCGGGGTCCAAGAAGAGTTTTTCTTCTTCTTTAATAGTGAGAAGAATCTATGGCTTTTGTCTAAGGACCTCGATATGAACCGACCCAGGGTAGCTATACGCCCGGTTAGCCTATGAACGACCTTAAAACTATCCACAACAGTGATGTCTTATATACCTTTGATTTTTTCGGGATTGATCTCGATCCCCGGTTGGATACCATGAACTCGAGGAATTTTTTGGATCCAACCCCGAATGCACATTTTTCCATGTTTAGCTTCATATTGTACCTCCTTAATATGTCAAAGGTTTCCTACAAACGTTTCAAATGGTCTTCTGCTGTCAGGGACTGAATTAGCATGTCGTTAATATAAACCTCCATTGAGTTTCCTATTTGTTCTTCGAACATCTAGTTTACTAGGCGTTGATAAGTGGCACCGACATTATATAGCCTGGATGGAATTACATTATAACAGTAGGTACTGAATTTGATGATAAAGGAAATTATTTCTTAATCGCTCGGATCCATCTAAATTTGGTTGTTCCCGAAATAGGCATCGAGAAAACTGAGTATCTCATGCCCGGTCGTCGCATAGATCATGATATCGATGTTAGGCAAAGGAAAAGAGTCCTTAGGGCATTCCTTATTCAAGTCTTTGTCATCTACGCACATTCTTAATTTATTTCCCTTTTAGGCACTACCACTACGTTATCTAACCAATCCGGGTATTTAACTTCCCGAATGGAACCTATTTTAAGGAGTTTAGATACCTCGTCTTTGATGAATACATGATTGACTTCGGATTGAGGTCTCCTTTTCTATTTAATCGATTAGAACTTCGGATCAAAGCTCAAACTTATGAGTGGTTATCTTTGGTGGGATCCGTGTCATATCAAGATGGGACCAAGCGGAAGAGTCTATGTTAGTCATAAGGAATTCAATGAGTTTTTTCCTGATCTCAAGAGTTAGCCCGGTGCCCAGGTATACCTTCTGATCGGGTAAGTGTTCGATTAATATGACTTGATCCAACTCCTCGATCTTCGACTTTGGGGCATCAGAATCATCATGGCCATGAACGAACTAGGGACTCCGTAGTCATCATCATCGCATGCTCCTCGCTTCTCCAATTCAATCAGGGCAAGTATCGGTGATTTCTATTTAGTTTCTTCCCTCCTAACCAGCTTCGTGTTCTTTGATGTCGAGAGTGCGGTATCGGGGTCAGTTCATCGACTGCGAACACTTCTTTTTCAATCGACGCTCTCCGTAAACCGTTTAAATTCCCCCAATGTGGGGAACTTCAGTGTGTGGTGTAGTGTCGAGGTACCTGCCCTCATGTTGTGAACCCAAGGCCTTCCGAATAAGGTGTTATACCTCATATCCCCCTCAATCACATAGAATTTGGTATCCTGAATAGTCCCGTCGGTATTTACTGGAAAGGTTATTTCTTCTTTGGTAGTTTTGCATGCCATGTTGAATTCGTTTAAATCCCAGACTACTAGTACTATTCGGTTTTGTAGACCCAACTGTTCTACGACCCTTGATCTGATGATGTTGGCCGAGCTACCTGGATCAATCAACACATGCTTAACTCAAGATTTATTTATAAGTATCAATATTACCCGTGCAACATTATGCTGTTGTACGACGCCTTCGGCGTCCTCATCGCTAAACAAAATGGTTCCCTCCAGGATATAATCCCGGGTTAGGTTTTCCCTTGTGATGGACATATTAGTGCGCTTTAGCATTGGTCCTTTGGGGACATCAACTCCTCCAATGATTATGTTGATGACATGCTAAGGTTCTTCTTGTTCAATTTGTTTGTTGGAGTCCCTATTCCTGAATTGATTTTGCTCGATCACTCAAAAATTTCCGGAGATGCCCGTTATTGAACAACCAGGCCACTTCTTCTCTTAGATGTCGACACTCCTTGGTTCTATGGTCATGAGTGCCATGATACTTACACATCAATTTCGGGTCTCTCTAGGTAGGGTCGGACTGCACTGGTCGGGGCCACTTTATGTCTTTAATGCACCCGATGGCTGATACAATGTTGGCAGCGTCGACATTGAAGTTATATTCCAATAACCGTGGTGCCTCCTTGGCCCCGAGTAGCCTGTCCAATCCGTTTTTGCTCATGAGTCCCTAGCTACTGTGGCCTCGACTGTTCCTCTTTTCATTCCTCGCAGGGTTACACCTATATCAGTTACCCCTTCGACCTCTGCTATACGGTTGATACCGGTCCCTGTTAGGTATTGGTTCATGATCGACGACTCTCTTAGACCTGTCATTATTTTTTGTAGGAAAAATGGACTCGGAGGGGGCCCTGAGCTGATTGTCCTCGATTCAGATTTTTGACTGGTACCTGTTATGGACGCCAACCTAAGTTATCGCCGAGTACTCTATCAAATTCTGTTTCAACTGCTGCGAAGAGAAGGAGCTTCGGGGGTTGAGTACACTTGTTTAGTGATCGTTATGTATTATAGCTCTCAACTCTATGTTACCCGCTCAATACCTCTCGGTCATAGAGTGATTTTACCAATTTGGCTTTCTCAAGCCCAAATGGGTATCAAGCTAGATAGTTTATATGAGCTCAAGTAAGGGTTTCCCTACTATAAATAGAACCCTTTAATTAGGCTAGCCAAATTCTTAACTAGCCAGTTTCTTGTTAGCCAAGTTTTTCTAGACTAGATCTCTCTTCTCAAGTAAAGACCAAGTCAAAAAGGCATGAATCAGTATTTGCAACCATTAGTTATAAAATTAAAGCATGAACAAGGCTAAATAACAAATACCCAATCATAAACAAACATTAAATTAAATACCCATAAGTTTTACACACTACGATTGGGTCACAATCCTAGTAAATGTGTAGTTGCTCATAGTATAAAATAAAGAAAAGAAAGAAGAAATACTAATTAAAACCATAGTATAAAATTAAAAAGATAAATTATGATGTTTTGTCCCGAAATGATCATAAATTACCCAAAGTAGTAAACTACAACGACTACAGCTAAAAGAACTTCAAAACTTGACCTAAAAATGTGTATCAGTCTATTTATACTTGCTAAATATTCGTTAAAACAATGCCCTTGGGACGGAGGTTCTGCGGATGCACAATTCCATGTGCGATCCGCACATTGGTTGAGTCTGTAAGTACAATAGTTTTGCAGCCGCATAATTCAGTTTGCGACTTCCATTCAGCTTCGCACAACTCATGTGCGGTCCACACTTCAAGCAAAGCTTCATTCTTGGTCATTTTGCACACTCTCTGAATTTTTGAATTCTTGTCAGTGCAGACCATGTTCTACGGATGCACAAATTGTGTGTCGTTTGCACTTTTTCTTCAATTTCTTTGGGATTATTCATCATATCTGCGGCTGCAGAGAGAAATCTATGGTCCTCACTTGCTTCTGCGTCCGCAAAAATACTACTGCAGACCACACTTTTGGTCAGTTGCGCCCCTTCTTGCCTTGTGAGCCAGAACATTCATTTTTTAGTCGGAATTCTTCATGAGAGCCCAAATCTCCAATATTCCTGCAATTTGCATATTTCCATAAGTTTTGGGAACATAAATCAACACTTGTGGACCAAAGCAAAAATTAAAATGTACTAATAAGTAGTCAAAATCCACACTTATCAAGTCCCCCAAACTTAAGTCTTTGATTGTCCTCAAGCAAATAGATTAGTTCTCACCTCCTCAAAGTGAAAGGTCATTACAGTTATTTAATGGTGAGACATTCATCCTTAGTTGGGACCAACAATTACCCACATTACACATGCATTTTCAACAAGGTGACAAGTCAACTATCATGTACATACACTTCTAATGTGACATTTGAGCTTCAATAATTGACTTTACTAATCAAGGACTCTTGTTCTATCATGTAGGCCATGGTGGACTCCAAACTCTTTCTCCTCTACCTTCCATTTTCAAAGCTCACTTCAAAAGTTAGCACTCAACCTTAAGATTCATGAAATGTTTTCTCACACACAAGAGAATGTCACAAGTACGACTTCAAGTACCACAATCTTGCCCCTCATGTAAATCACCACTAATGTAAGCTCACTCATCTTGAAATCAATTAAGACTTCTTTCGGGTTATAATGAAGGCTTTTGGATTAGGGTAGGATATTATATGGGTAAGTAGTTACACCTTTCCTTAAGCACTCCACAATTTTCAATACTTGGCTCACAATTACCAATTCTTAGAGTTTGTTTAACCAAAGAATCGGATTCTTATATCCAAGAAACTTCACTAAGAACAATAATAGAAACTAGAATTGTAAAATAGGAAAATAATAAGAGCACAAAAATGTAAATATATTTCAGTAGTGGTTCGAACGTGTCCATACAAGTGGGATCTTACTCCCTTTTATAGGGAATTTTCTAACATAACGCCTACTCTTCTTAATGATTGATCATTAATGATTATTTATATCATTAATGTAACGTTACAATTGTTAATCCTAACTGTTACATGAAGATTATGTAGTGTTTGGCTCATTGATTTAAGATCTCTGAATCTACCATTTATTCTGCCCTGGTTAATTCTGACCGTGTCTCTTAAACTCCTCAATTAGACTGGAGCTCCCACTTCTAATTGTCTCGAGGGTGTTTTACCCCGTACCTCTTTGTTCCGTACCTCTTTCTAAACTCTCATGCAACTGTCATTCTTCCATTGCTCCACGTAGATTGCTTTGTCATCGAAGATATTACACGTGTAATGCCTATTTGTTTTAATCAATATAGCATTCTCGTTTTATTGGGGACTAGAGATACATGGCATCACTCTTTTTTGTTCATTTCATTCTTTTTCTCCCTTGATGCTCATGTTAGGGATCTTTACCTCTTTTTGAATCCATCAACTCTTCCACTTATTCTCTTTTTTGCATTTTTCTTGTTGGTCTTTTTCTTTTCTTGCCTTCTCTTTTCATAGAGATCATTTCTTTTCTATCTTTATGCGTAGATACTTCTTTCAAATTCCCCCCCCCCCC